>JAPFBL010000073.1:1497500-1762500 GCA_026182355.1 Hermatobates lingyangjiaoensis
TCTGTTGCGCGACTATCATCGAGTTGCCTGCCTCCTAGTGGTCCACCTTGGGCGTCACCATGTGGAGCATGGGACGACTAAAGGGCAAATCGTCCAATTGACAACCTGACTTGATTTAAAGCGCTATGGCTTAACGGCTCAGGCACGCATAAAGGTCAACACAGGTATGAGGAATAACTGGCATGCTGTTAACACTTCTGATATATACTTGGTATGAAGAGTAACTGGCATATTTGTAATACTTCTGATATATACTTGGTATGAAGAGTAACTGGCATTCTGTTAACACTTGTGATATATACTTGGTATGAGGTGTAACTGGCATACTGTTAACACTTATGAAGTCTTCCGAGAAAACAGTAACATACCAATTGAATCTAAGATAATAATAGAATCGTTAGCATAGTTTACAATCAAGCTTCAATTAAAGTTGAAGATAAATATTATGGATAAAAAGGTCTGAATCGGAGCAGGCGCAAGACACAGGGGCTAAGTTTTAGTGTTTGCTCTGAAATGCGATTCTTAACTCGATATGGGCTCTCTTTAATCATATCCGACATGCAAAAGCTAGCTTTTCCCTCATTACCCGCAGTCTTGCCACCCACAAAACCATAATTATTTACTCTCTATTTTTACTTCCTAGTTAATAGCTGAACCAAATAAAACTTTCAACCGGATAATTACAATATTCAGGCATTTTAAAAATTTGTCTTCACATTGATTGTACCTTGTTTAGAAAAAAGAAACTATTTTTTTTAAATTTATTAATGCCCTTCTTGTTTCATTAAACAAAAGAAGGCAATATAAATGGTGTTATTTAAAAAGTAGAATTGCCATTTTTCTTCAGGTACCTCAAGTTACAACACAAGGCGTTATAATGTGCCTTGTAATCTAGCATGTTTTCCAAACATGTTCACGAAACTCAACTGATTTTATGAAAATATTTAAAGCTTCTTGTTGAATATTTCCATATACTCAAAAATTTTTAATTTTTAGTTTAATACAGACCTGAAATATTGCATATTTCATGAATTATTAACCGTATAGTTAATTATTTTCTTATATATATATATATATATATATATATATATATATATATAAAGGTTTCACATAAACACGTGAAATAACAATCAACGATCAAACCACAATATAAAATGGGAAAACAAGACTAAGATCTTTCAACCGTAACAAGCGGTATTCGTCACATTCAAAAACCCAAGTTGTCATACAAAACAACTTATATTATAAAGTCGTCATAAAAACAACTTTATAGATAAGTAACCTAATCGTACTGAATAAATATTATTTACATCTAATACAGAAATCTATTAAGTATATATATTATTTTTATTTAATAATAAAATAAGGTTTTATTTAACTTGATTCCATCAGTGTTGCGTTTGATTATTATATTATATTATCATAATATAATATAATTATAATATATTACTATAATTATAATATATTATTATTATTTATTATTAATTATATTATTGTTTAATAATATGATATTCAGAAATGTTATTATATTTTTATTTCATGAGAAGAATTTATTTGACGAAATTCCTAACGCATATCTATTGATAAAAAAAAGTTAGATATTTATTTTTCTGTACGGTTCAAACGTATTTCACTTGTTTATCAATAACTATACTTGTATATGTTTTTTCAGATTGTAAAAATAATAGTATTTTATTCGTACAACATTTTTGTTGATTTTTTAATCTATAGATTTGAAAGTTTAATTTGAATCTAAAAAATCTTATCAAACTCATGTTTATTTTGTTTTATTCTTTTCTTTCTTGGGTGGCCAATAGTTTAATAAGTCCGAGTCCAAATACTACAATTCTATAGTAAAATATAAATGAGTTATTACAATCCTGGTTTAAAAACGTACTGTTTACTTTATGTTCTTTTCTAATCGTTTTAGAAAATATATTATTTTTCGATGGCAGCCGATAATTTTAAACTATTTCATATAAAAATATGAATATATAATCTCATAATTATAATTTCTTCAACAGAACTGCTAGCTATTACATTACTACTTTCATTCCCTTCAGATTCTACAAGCCTTGTTTCTTTTATTTTATTGGATATTTCGACTACAATTCCATGTATTTTGAAGTAATTTTGTTTCAGTGTTGTTATTTCTTTAGCTTTTTAATTTTGTAGCGAAAATCCCGTGGACACCAATTGGTGGCATTCCTTAACTAAATTTAAGCTTTATGACGACAGAAGGTCACGCGGCAATTGCCGTTTTAGTCATTTTTGGGGTTTTTTGGGGATTACTAGTAATGACAAATTTCTAGCAAATGGGTTTGGATGAGTTGAAAGTTTACTGTAGAATTGTTTGTAACGGTCTTTAAACAAGATCATAACAAATTTTTTTCTTTACTATAAGTGAACTATAATCAGTTTCATGAATAAAATCAATTTGAAGATTTTAACAGACTTACACATTTCGAGGTTTGTTGAAACCAGTTTTGATGGTTTCATTTGAACCTGCGAGTGTGGATGGGTGTCTGTTTATCACATAATGTCCTGTTTTTAATCATTCTAATGCGAAAAACAGAATGCAAATCCTTGAAAATATCGAAATGGAACTTTTTCATGATCACTCTAATTTACTTATAGTAAAGTAAAAATATATAATTTTTTCTGATTATCATTTTGGTATAAAATTTGAAGTATCAATGAATGTTATTTGATGTCGCACTGTATGTTGGGTAGTAAAAAATGTACAAAAAGGTAACTCGTTTTATGAAAATTAGATGTAGTTTTGTTAATTTGCTTCAATGAAACAAGGGTCGTAGTATATTTTACGAATTGTGAATACTTCTTTTTTTGTTCAACATCTAAGATTGAAATACAAGTATTTCGCATATTGTCACTACCTAGAGTTAATAGAGTCAAAACAAAAAGGTAATAAGTTGTTGACCTTCTGTTTTCTGTGTGTGACGTAGTTTTTTTTATCAGCCTTAACTAATCGATGATGACAAGCGAGAAACAAAGGAAAGGTCATGACAGGGGACCGACCGGATTACGTTTTATAGAACGTAACTTGTGATTTCACAAGCAAACATTGTCTATTGAGGATAAACACATTGCAGCTTCTTTTAAGCAATAGTGTGGTCTTGATCAGAACAAATCGCAGAAAATGGTTGTTTGCCACCAACTAACCTCACGATCAGCTCCTAGAAACAAAAGTTTTAGATTCACAAACATGTAAAACGACCATTTTTTTTTACAAATTTAGTTTTATTAGATTTTATATACAATAACATCTCTTTCTTCAAAGATAAACAAAATTTAACTCACTGATTTCTTCGCATCTTCAGATTGTTCATACCGTAGTACATAACAGTACTGAGGTTAAACGCTACCATAGTAACCTGAAAACAAGTGCCTTCATTAAAAAAAAAATTAATTTGATTACAAAATGTTAACACCCAGTTGAATACAAGACGGCTTCTTGTTTTGAATTTTTTTTTGTATTTTTGAATACTTCGACTACAATTTGACTTATTTAGAAGTAATTTTGATTCAGAGTTTCTCCTTTAGCTTTTTTAATTTTGTAGCAGAAATTGGGTGGACACCCATTGGTGGCACTCCGTTGATTTTGAGAAATTAAAAGCCATTTTTAATATTTTCTTATGATGCTTTTGATCATCTGTTTATATATAAGCAGACCAAATCTTATCCTAAGCAAACTCAGCCACCATGTCAAAGCAATCTGAAACTTTGATAGTAGATTTGTGTATCTTTAACTTAAAAGATAAGATTTAAATATATTGGAAATTCAATGTAGAAGCGAAATTATAGTCTTTTAAACTGTGTTTGACAAACTACAAAGACATACAGGTATATTGCTAAAAGTATACAGATGTTTTTGCTCTAACAAGTAGGTATTGTTGGTTGCTTTTAAATTTGTTTGCGTTTTCCATAATTTGCTCGCTTTAAAAAAGTGAGTCTTATCTACCACTTAACTAAATAAGAAGTATGCCTAGAATAAAATTCAATTTTATCTCAGTATCTAAAGCTGCGAAACGATCTAATGACAACTATGAACGGTATAAATAATAATATTTTCTACTAATCTATATCTTCTTATAATATTTTCTACAAATCTATATCTTCTAATAATATTTTCTACTAATCTATATCTTCTAATAATATTTTATACTAATCAATATCTTCTAATAATATTTTCTACAAATCTATATCTTCTAATAATATTTTCTACTAATCTATATCTTCTAATAATATTTTCTACTAATCTATATCTTCTAATAATATTTTCTACTAATCTATATCTTCTAATAATATTTTCTACTAATCTATATCTTCTAATAATATTTTCTACTAATCTATATCTTCTAATAATATTTTCTACAAATCTATATCTTCTAATAATATTTTCTACTAATCTATATCTTCTAATAATATTTTCTACTAATCTATATCTCCTAATAATATTTTCTACTAATCTATATCTCCTAATAATATTTTCAAGGATTCAAAGATAGGCATGTCTACTAATATTTGTTTTAACTCTCATGGAAAATTAGTCTTAATAAAGGGATAATCACAAAAAAAACATGGCCTAGACAGATCTGATATCATCCTCATCATCATCATCATCATCATCATCATCATCATCATCATCATCATCATCATCATCATCATCATCATCATCATCATCATCATCACCACCACCACCACCACCACCACCACCACCACCACCACCACCACCACCACCACCACCACCACCCCACACCACCATCATCATCATCACCATCATCACCATCATCACCATCATCACCATGACATCATTGTAACATTGATGCATATATTTAATGTGATTTTTTTGTATTTAATCCTTAATTTTCTATGCAGAAATAATCTTCGGCTACTAAGTACTACTTTTTTCGGAAAAAGAGATTAGACAATGCGGAATTGTATAGGTGTCCTCCCAGGACTGTATCAAAAGCACCTTTCAAGACTCACAGCTATTAATGCTACCACGATTCTTCATTATTTTAATGTCATTAACTTTTTACATTAGTATAAGTAATGTATAGTGATCGTGAAAAAATTCGATCTCGAGATTTTTTCAATTAGCGTTAATGTATGAACCGTACTGTTTATAGTGTAAATTTAAATTGCTTTTCACGAAATAGGTTATTTCTATATATAATTATTTTTTATAAATGATTAAGAAATTAAATATGTAATTTAAAAAGAAATAATATACATTAAGCATTTGCTCATGCTAAAGTAACCAATATTCAAAATCGCCTTTCTCAGAAATGTCACGATTTCTTGAGTATATTCTCAGGAAGCAATAGTATTCCTTCTTAAAGTTAATTATTTGTTCTAATGTAGTGCAATCAGTTATTATGTGGTATTTACTCATTATAGGGTAAAAATCTAATGAAATGGTCTCCACATATAAACATTTTAATGATATAAACAACGCGTTTCGAACACGTAGTGTTCTGCCTCAGGCATTAACTAAAACATACATGACTCCAGAGAGTTATCTGTAGTACAAAGTAAATAAATACAGAAATTAATATAAAATATAATAAGGCAGAAAGTACGAACCTAAGGATGAGTGCCTCTGAATAAGACTGACTGGTAATAGAACTGGTAATGATACATCCTTAGGTTCGTACTTTCTGCCTTATTTTATTTTATATTAATGTTTGTACTTATTTACTTTGTACTACAGATAACTCTCTGGTGTCATTGTATTTTTTAGTTAATGCCTCAGGAAGAACACTACGTGTTCGAAACGCGTTGTTTATATCATTAAAATTTTTATATGTGGAGACCATTTCATTAGATTTTTACCCTACAATAATTATTTGTTTATTTTGCATACATTGATTCTGAATATATTATGTATTGTGTATTGTTTATGGTGTTCTGTGTATTATGTATTATGTATTGACTTCAAGCTTAAGTTGAAATCAGCTTGAAGTTCAAAACAAATTTGACTGAGAAACTAATCATTCAAAAAATGTAATGAAATCTCAATGAAATTTCGGAACTGAAGCTAAAAAAAACCTGAGATGCAAACTTTTTAATTACATTTAATAGTTTAATTTATAAAAAGCTCAAAATGAATGGATGTATTGGAGGACAAATGCAGTTTAGTATTGCGAGGATTTTTATTTTCAAAAAAATATTTTGAAAAGAATTTAATGTATTTGAAAGCGGTATTATTAATAACTTGTAGGAAATATTTCAGGCGTTGGCCAAAATTAAATTTAGAAGGCAATACAAGTATTAAAGGTGTACGGAGATAATGATAACGTTATGACGATGGCTTCAATATCGACTTTGTGCTGCCTGCAAATTTTTCCTTAGCTTATATAATTTAATAATATCAGCGCATTCTTTTCCGCCTCAACAAATGACAATACAATTGAAAGCTTTTGCCTGCGTTCAATAGACAGTCGTTTATTCAGATGATAGTTACAAATAATCCAATACTACTTCTAAAGTTAGAACTCTCAGAGTTAAGATTTATATTGATTGTGAATTTAGCCAAACTAACGAGCTATCCACCAGTAAATCAACCCACCTTGTGTCTTTCTATATGAGTATGATAATAAATATTTCGTCAAATAACTGAACTTTGATACATTTTAATAACATTTTATTAGAAAGTCACCATATCATTCGAATTGCTTTTATATATAAATATATATTAATAAAAGAATTGACCGTGAAGTAGAAACATAATAGTAGTTTATCAGGAATCAGTCAGTATTGATAAACTTTTATTATTCATATATATATATATATATATATTCTATGTTTTGTTATTGAGGGCTAGGTCAAATAAATGGGCTCTATATATATATATATATATCAATGATCAAACCACAATAAGAAATGGGAAAACAAACAGTTGGGTTTTTGACTCTGACGAAGACCGCTTGTTACGGTTGAAAGATCTTAGTCTTGTTTTCCCATTTCTTATTGTGGTTTGATCATTCATTGTTATTTCACGTGTTTATGTGAAATCTTTATATATATATATATATATTTGTATAAGTTGGCAGCAGATCTTCATCCAATCATACAGTGTTGAAAAGCAGAGCAGATTCTGCATTCACGACTTTTTCAAGTAGCTGTTCTTTTTTCCTAATTACACTTCTATGTTGCAGAGGCAATGCAAACAGCAGATTTCCCAGCGACATTTTCAGACAAAAACCATAGAACTATGATTTTTGTCTGAAAATGTCGCTGAGAAATCTGCTATTTGCATTGCCTCTGCAACATAGAAGTGTAATTAGGAAAAAAGAACAGCTACTTGTAAAAGTCGTGAATGCAGAATCTGCTCTGCTTTTCAACAATATATATATATATACATATTTGTACAGCAGCAAATCTTCTTTTAAACAAGTTGAATTGAAATATGCAGCAGCCTCTGCATTTACGACTTTTTTACTGACTGTCTCTAATTTTCTGATTATTTTTCTTTCATTATGGGGTAAATCCCAAATTAATTTTGCCAGAGACATTTGAACTTTACCAGTTACCTTAACAAATCATGATAAGTTAAACGAATTAGCAACCAATATATATTTACGTACATAAGCTTTCGACTGTATAGTAGTCATTCTCAGGTATAATTTTGGTCAAATAAAATATGTATAAACATATACAAGATTTCATATAAATGATGATCAAACCGCAATATGAAATGGGAAAAAATGACTTTTTGACTGTGACGAAGACCGCTTGTTACAGTTGAAAGATATTAGTGTTTTTTCCCCACTTCTTATTGATGTTTGATTATTCATTATTAATTCACGTCTTTATTGTGAAATCTTGTTATATATATATATATATATATATAAGATTCAATAATATATCGACCGTTAGATAGAATAGGTGTGTTCTCTAATCGGGGTTCGGTCAATTTTTCAATATAAAAAATCAAACTCTCGTTGCCAACGTTTCGGTTTTATTTAAAGATCTTTCAACCGTAACAAGCGATCATCGTCAAAGTCAAAAACCTAACTATGTTGGTTAAACTATTCAACGTCAATAAAACCCAGTGGTTCAACTTTTCACTTGGTGTTTTGATTGTAGTAGTTCATCATAACAGTAGATATCTTAGTCATCTTCTCTTGAGTAGTTATGGGGTATTCTGGAAAAGTGAGGAAGAAGCACCAGAAAAGAGAAATCATTTTTGCATGTAATACAATATATTGTTTTATATCGACCTTTTTAATAGCTTGATTTCATTGATATTAAAGTAAAAAGAAAAAAAAATTTCTAGAAACAAGTGAAAATAAATCTTTCTTTTTAATAACTTAGAGTCAAGAGTTTCATTTCTTCGTTCCTGATTGTAATATATCAACATGTTATTTGGAGAGAGAATGTTGATATGAAACGCCCTGTCCTGGCGCCCTCCTTGGCCTGTATGTGGGGTGTGGTTTGTGACGTAATAAGCAGCATTTGTGATAGTGCGGATAATTTAGATTTTAATTACTGTATTTCAATAAATACAGTACTTTATTGTACTTTAGTTAATACTGTACTGTACTATACTGTAATACTGTACTGTAATTACAGTACAGTACATTTATAAATATCTTGTGGTTCAATTTTTTTAAAAAAATTAAATGTATAGCTAAAACTATTAATAACAGTGGTTAGAAATTAAATTAACCACTGAGCTAATCTGAACCCCTTGTTTTTTATGTAATTTAAAACACTGAAGGTTCTACTATGGTCAATCTTAAGCAGGTAATGACTCACTGATGTGTAGAAAAGAATAGATGATGAGCTCCAAGAAAGTAGTAACACATCTGATCTGGGTCAAGGAAGGGTTACTACTATGCTTGAAGGGCGCATATTACCGTAAATTGCGGCTTATAAGTCGAGTTTTTAGCCCCATTTTCTTATGTTCAAAACTAGGAGTCGACTTATGTAGTAGGTATAAAATAGCAACCTTCAAAAATATTGGCACCAGTGAAACAAGGATACCGGAAAACTGCTACAGAGCTGGGCCTGGCCTACCAGCTGTGTTTACACATGTTATTCTACTAAGACTTATGGTAAAAACCAGAAACTACCACTCGTGAGGACTGCACATACTCCCAAAAGAACTATGTTCAAGAGTCATGTAAATATTGCATAGCAAAAGGACTCTAGGAGGCCAGGAAGAACTCCTGACTCGGCAGAACAAACTCCTCTTCCGCCATGTTGTACAGGTGACTGACACTCTGTTGTAGTTATGAACATCAACAATGTAGCTACACAAATGCTGTAGAATATTTTATTGAACCAATAACTTAAAACACATAAAATGTAAATGTAAAAACACTGTATTTAAAATCCCTCGAAATCTTGTTCTGGCAAATCATCGTACGGGTCTGCCTCCGAACTGCTGCTGGTGGCGCTGAGTCGTCCTGTCGACGACATTGGGGGTCGACTTATCTTCAAGGTATACCTTTAGTACAACATTTTTGGGCCAAATTATAGACCTCGACTTATACGCCAGATCGACTTATAAGCCGCAATTTACGGTAATTTAATTTAATTAAATTAAATTAAATGGTTTGATTTTACTATCATTGCTAATTAGTAAACAGTTTTTGTTTAAACCTGATTATGATTTTCTGGAGTTCACTAATTAGTATCGGTTGCATTAATCCGTGATGTTAAAAGTGTTTCATTCATTGTTACAGACTCAGAGTATTGTTTTTGCTCTTGATATTGTCATTAGAAACACTAGGGTGGTTATTCCAGGCCGATTGGTCTGTCTTTACACCCTTCTCCGAGTGCTTTTCCTTGTAGACATTTGTTTAGTGGTTGTTGCTAACTACCTCGCGTGATTCTAAACTTTGTTAATCCTCCCTGTTATATCTCACCCAGTGTCTTCAAAACACTGGGTCTCGTAACAAACTTACGTATTTCTCTTACTTCAATGGAAAGTTTATGATTCCATAGAAAACTTGAATTACTTTTTTTTAAAAAAAAAACATTGAAAAAAGAATAGCAATGAAAATAATGGAGATTTGTTTTTTTTTCATTCTCGTTTTTTATGTAGGAAAAAATCATAAGAATTTGACTGAGAAGCTCAATTGAGGATGAAAGAGTAGATATATATATAACCACAATATGAAATGGAAAAAATAAAGACTAAAATCTTTCAACCACAACCAGTGGTCTTCGTAAGAGTCAATACCAAACTGATTATTTGAAATCTTTAAATATATATATATATAAAATAAATTCAAAACGAAGGAAACACACAGAAAGACACAGACATAACTCACATCGATATTTCGACCATCGTCGTCATCAGGAGGTGTGAAGAGCGAAGAGTCCCGCAAGAAGGCAGGGCGGTGAGTCACCTTCACACCTCCTGATGACGACGATGGACGAAATATCGATGTGAGTTATGTCTGTGTCTTTCTGTGTGTTTCCTTTGTTTTGAATTTATTTTATTTAAAAATGTCCGTTGGACCATTTCTTTTAATTGTATATATATATTGTTGAAATGTATCGCAGCTTCGCATTAACGACTTTCAAACTAAGCTGTTCCAGTCTCCTGACAGTCTTATGAATAGAAGATGGTAATTCCCAAATAAGATGTCCGAAGGACATTGAGACCCTTTTTTGAAACACTTTAATAAATAAAAACAATTTTAATACAACTGAAAAAATGTAAGACCCTACCTGACGATGATATGGAATAGTCGAAAGCTAGTTTCTAGATAATGGTCTTGTAAGTTATGTTAAATTCTTTATCTGTGATGTTAGTTTTTCAGTTGTATTAAAATTGTTGATATTTATTAAAGTGTTTCAAAAAAGTGTCGCAATGTCCTTTAGACAACTTATTTGGGAATTACCACCTTCTATTCGTAAGACTGTCAGGAGATTAGAACAGCTTAGTTTGAAAGTCGTTAATACCGAAGCTGCGGTACATTTCAACAAAATATGATTCCAAGAAGATTTGCTGTCAAACTATACATATATATATATATATACTGTTCACAGGAAAAAACTCAAAAAGGACAACAAATGTTTCACAGTAAACTATAGACACAGAATAATGATACGAACACACATACTGTCTCTAAGTTTCGGTTGAACCGTCACCAGGGTCACCAAGCGCACTTCCGAAGCGACAGTTGGAACCCATCTTCAACCGATCGGGTCTCCAGCCGTCACTGGGCAAGTGCGCTAGTGCGCTTGGTGACCCTAATGACGGTTCAGCCGAAAAGTAGAAACAATGTGTTCGTATCTTTATTCTGTGTCTATAGTTTACTCTGAAACATATATATATATATATATTCATATTTGTACACCGTATTTGACCACATATAAGATGCACTTTTTTACCCAAAAAAAAAATGGCTCTCAAAATTGATACCTGCATGACCTGGGATCTATTCGATCCCACTGCCTGGTCGACAAAACTTTACACAAATTAGTCCTCTACAAAGCTCTGACATGAGAGTCCTTAATAACACAACGTTTTTAAAACAAAAACATAATAATCTATTGACACATTCTTTTATAAAATAATATATAGAAACACACTCTATTCTATAAAACAATATCTAATTCGACCAGAAATAATAAAAGTTCATCATTTGTCAGTACATTTTTTCTCCTCCACAGTAGTACCCCTACTTGGAGGGAGTTTATTGCAAAATTTCCACATGCTCCATTTTTTATATTATATTTGTTTAATGCTGATATATTGCAATTGATTCAATTAATATTAAAGTAAATTAAAATACATATTTACAATATATTAATTACACTACGCTATATTACATCTATGGTATTTAGGAATTTGTTAAAACTATGAAAATTTCTTAAATTTTAATCATTTTTTCAACAGTTCAAATATTTTTTCATTATAATGTTAAACATTATTTTTCAGCATAATAAAAAGTAATGCTGTTTACAGTATTCTTCAGAATATTATTAACTTATTTAAAAAACAAACCATAAAAAATAAATTTATCCGTTATGTACATAAATGTTCATAAAATTCAGATTATTGAATATTTATCTGCTCAATTGCGGTTTAATTACTGATTTTTGATGATGCTGCAAATGGGACAGCGTTAATTAAGGTTTGAAAGGTAGAAATTTGTGCTTGATTTTCAATTTATTTTGCCAAATCATTACAATTCCATTTAATTATCACTCAATGAGGAACAACTTTTAAATTGATTTATTACTAATTAGATTTTTGATTAAAATCTAGCAGAGATATTTGTATGAAGTTTTAATTTTGTTTTAAATGATTGTGTTTGTTAAATGAGTTATTTAAATTTTAAATTAAGTTCGTTCATTATGAAAGAGATTGGGAAGGTAGAATTATTAATTACTTTATGAGTGTTCATTACTAATTGGGAGAATATTTAATTTTCCTGTGCTAATGTCTGTTACGTAATTTTAAACCCTTGGGGAAGTAGGAATTATGTTGCGTGTTTGAGCTTTTAATGTATTTTCATGTTAGTGGTGTATATCTTTTAATTTTATTTGCTGATTCTTAGGGCGAATGGTTTGTTCTTATTGTGTGTGGTGTGTGTGTGTGTGTGTGTGTGGTGTGTGTGTGTGTGTGTGTGTGTGTGTGTGCGTGTCCATGTGTGTGTTTGTGGTGCGTGTGCATGTCATGTGTGTGTATGTTTGCATTTATATATAAATGATCAAACCACAATAAGAAATGGGAAAACAAGACTAAGATCTTTCAACCGTAACAAGCGGTCTTCGTCAGAGTCAAAAACCCAACTGATCATTGATTGTTGTTTCACGTGTTTATGTGAAATCTTTTTATATATAAATACATATATGCACTTCACGCAACTGAAACGCTTTTTCGTTGGAAATGCAATCCGAAACGGACAAATACTATATAGCTCAATGTAGAAAGTGAACCAGTGCGCTTGGTTTCCCTCTCTTATCTCACTTTCAAGACTGTTCAAACCAAAATTAGAGACTGTAAGTGTGTGCTTTTGATTTTTCTATGTTTCTTTTTCTACATTAATTTCTCTCTCTCTCTCTCTCTCTCTCTATATATATATTATATATATATATATATATATATCAATGATCAAACCACAATAAGAAATGGGAAAACAAGACTAAGATCTTTCAACCGTAACAAGCGGTCTTCGTCAGAGTCAAAAACCAACTGGGTCTTGTTTTCCCATTTCTTATTGTGGTTTGATCATTGATTGTTATTTCAAATAACAGTGTTTATGTGAAATTATATATATATATATATGTATATATATGTGTGTGTGTGTGCATGTGTGCATGAGTATGTGTGCGTGTATGTCTGTGGGAGTAGGTGTGTTTGAGAGAGAGAGAGTGAGTGAGAGAGAGAGAGAAAGAGTGTTTGTCTAGTGCGATCAGTTATTTATATTAGTGTGTATTTTCTCCAATCCTGTGGAGTTTTGTATTCTAATTGTGTGAATATATCTATACCATCCAATATATAAAATTTAACGTAAAAAAATAATAAAGTATCAAAAAGCTTTACTACTTTCTTCCATCTGAGATTTTAACTGATATAAGTGGATAATCAAATCCAAAGATGGTTAGAAACATCGAAGTCAGGTGACCAAAATAATTATGATATACTCATATTTTTTTTAACATTTTATTAACAGAAAGAAATAAAAAATAATACGTCAGGTCTAACTAGTTCCTTTTTTACTATATAACAAACGAAGCAACAAGAAATGAAAGTAATCCTACCATTTAAAACAGTTCAGTGAACTTAAGTGTTTATAACTTGCGTCTCCCAATCCGTAATTCTTTTATTTCAACTCTAACTCCTTAATCTTGTGAAGCTATACCCTGATTGACTCATTAAATTGAAAAATATTAATCTTTCCTACAAATAACACGTTAACACCTATAATAAATCAATTTAATTTGGTATTGGCGCGAAAATACTTAACAAGAAACGTTATGTATAATTAAGGTAGATTGAAATGAAGTGGTATGCACTCAACTATGTTGTAAACAAAACTATTATTAAGCTTATTTTCAACATATTAATTGACATAATTTTTTTTATTGTTGCTATTGTTAAAAGTTATTATCAAACTTATTGACAATCAATTTTATGACTTCATTATTTTAATTTATCATGATTTGTTTTCTTGACCTAATATTCTAATCATATGAGATATAATTCTTTTTGAGGGTTGAAGTCTTATAATTGAAACTACTTCTCTCGCCGACGTTTCGACATACATTTGTCATCTTTAGGGCTACAACATTTCATTTACATTTAGCAGTATTACTGCTACAATTTTGGTATTGTTTACGTTTCAAATGTTTATATGAAGGGTACTGGACGGGTAGGGATTGATAAATCTGGTATTACAACTATGGATTGATTTTAACTTTGATATTTGGATATTTAAAAACAATAAAAAAAATTTAAAAATTCATATATCACTGTGGAAAATCCATAGTTATAATACCTGATTTATCAATCACTACCTTTCTATTTAACCTTCATGTAAAAATTGAAAATGTAAAGAATAAGCGAAATTGTAGTAGTAATAGTGCTAATTTTAAAATAGTGTTGTAGCCCTGAAGATGCATAAATATATGTCGAAACGACCTACGAACAACGAATATATCCGCGCACTATAGTGCACGTCGTAACTAGCAGTTCCAGACAAGAGGCCTTCTACTGTTTGATTACTGTGCTACTATAACTTAGACTGTCAGTAATTCATGTCAGATATTAAGTTCGTCTGTACAGTAAAGACGTCGTATTCGCAGTCATGTCGTCTTGTTAGTCATGGTTTTCAATGTTTTTGGTCATGACTTGGATGAAGTGATTATTCAGGAAGGTTGGTGGCAGGATTGAGAGAGCTTGCTCAACAAGGTTTGGATGAGGAGATAGTTTGTTGTGTTCATTGGTAGTAAGTCGGGTGATGTAACTATCTATGTGAATATCCACATTTCGGTATGTTGAAATGTTAGTTTCAATTATAAGATCTCAACTCTCAAAAAGAATTATAACATATCTCTCTTTTCTCAATTGAAACGACAATGTTTGTTGTAGTGTAACCTGGCATGTGGTTACTGTTTATTTCCTCTCTAAATATTTTATAAAATGATATTTTTATTATCGTATATTCATATTCAGATATTGCTTACTACAAAATTGATAGGTTCTCAATAAACGGAAGGCTAGTTATAAATTAGATGCCGTTTAACATGAGAGAAAAATATTTTCACGTATATAGTATTACAATAAATGTCAGGGTTCTTTATCTAACCCGGAAGAGTATGTTTGTTATTTAGATTTGTGACGCGACAGATGGGAGTGCTCAAAACATTCGTTACAGTCAAACATCATAGAAATGCATTCACAGAGCCTCAAAACCTACATCCATCTAAATTTTAAATATATTCCTCTTGTAATCTCTATTTATTAGAGTGCCCAAATACATAAATCACGCGTAATGTGCACAAATGGCTTTGATTTACCATATTACAAATGCCCTGGTTTTCCCCCATTAAAATTAATTTACACAAAAAAAAATTAACAAATACTTGTTTATAATCTTAATAACGATTAATTTAAATAATAATTATCAATGCTAATAATTATTAGTCTCCAAATTACGAAAAAAGTAACTGAGTTTCTTTTTATCTTAATGGCATTAGAGAGTGAATTAATATTAAACACTGTGGCGCAAATCATTAATTTGAAATAATTGATTTTATCTATTTACTAGACTACTAGTGACCCTTTGTGTCACTCAGAAATTATAACAATAGTTATTGAAACAGATTCACTGAACATGATTGACAGGGTAAATTTTAATTGTTTCTTGTTATTAAGGCACGAGAGAAGGTTGGTGTTATTTGTTATGCTATTTGATAATATAATATCAAAATTCAATATTTCTAGTAACGTATTTATTTTTACACTTTTGTGACTATTTATAATAAATTAAAAGGAAACCTCATAATACAGAGGTATTATCAAATACCTCTTAGTATTTATCAAATTAAACTCATAATACAGAGGTATTATCAAATACCTCTTAGTATTTATCAAATTAAATAATGCCGGTAAAACAAAGTTACTTTTAGTTGTTATAATAATATGAAATTCAATACCTGTTGTAACTTCTTTATATTTGACATTATTATCATCACTTATAATAAAAAAAAAAAGAAATCTTATAATATGGAGTTTACATGTTCAATAAAGGTAGTAAAACAAAGTTATTTTATCAAAGTTAAAACGGATTAGAAATGATTTGTAAAACGTTGAATGGAATTCAATTCAGGTTCATAGGTCTCCAGTTAGTGTATAAATAATTATTGTCCAGCCAGAATATGGTCAGTCCCTTCATTTCCCGCCAACGATACACATAATGCGCATGTCTTTTCTATCGTATGATCATTTCAACCAATCAGAGCTCTCATTTTTTTCCAAGTCCTCATATTTTTCATAATAGCGTCACTTTTATTTGTAATAGTTTTAAACGAATTCAAATGTGTTCTGATTGAAACAATTATTTCAATGTATCTGTTTTCAATTAGTTTTTACGTTGATTGAACGACAATGCAAGAATTCAGAAGATATTCATCATAGTTACGGTCAGTGGAAACATGGTATTAATTTTCTTTTCTATATTACGAGTTGGATTGATATTTCTTCAGACTTTTCACTTTTTTGTATTGTAATATATTATTAGTAATAGTATGTTTTGATCACCATTACACCTCACCAGGAAAATAGAATATTTAATATGATTACCACCATATATCATACAAAAAATCACGTTGTAGTCATTTTCAAGGCTCAGGGAACTTATCAACTGAGTCAAAATAGTTTCTTCTATAAAAATATTGAAAAAGCTTCTTTTAATATCATTGTAAACAGTTCTTTAGTGTATTAGTTGTACCTATTTTCCAACTTTCAATTAGTAATTTTGGATCTCGAACAATGTTATTCTCATATGCTGTATTGTTACATTAAAATTTATTATTTTCTAAAATATTATTTAACTTTGCCTAATCTATACTTTATTAAAAAATACTTCTAACAGTGTTTCAATTATTCTACTATATTGTTTTACTATATTTGTACTATTATACTATTTTTATTGTACTATTGTAGATTCTCCTATTTTATTTGTTCATAGTATTATTTTGTTATATACCATGCTCTTAGTGTGAATGGATTTTAGTCAGTGAATATCAATAAATATATAACACAACAAATACCTCATTGAATAATTGGTGAATATCAATTGCTTAATTAGATGTATTAACATTATATTTTATGTACCAACTACAACTTAATTTAAATTAATCCAAGTTTCGTTTTAAATAAAGGGGTTAGATTTTCCATATGAATGGTCTTCAAACTGTACATAGTGTTTATTACATTTGATTGCCGAATATAAATAGAAATGCATTAAACCATTTGATTTTGTAAATTAATGTCTTTACTTAAGTAATGACATTTTTCCTCATTGGAATTTTTAAATAGTGATAATAATCAATTAAAATAAGATTTAGAGAATAAGATGCAATGATTTGGAACACCACTACATTGGATAAACAGATAGGACTCTAAGACAGTGGTATAAAGTACAGATTCATGATTTAATCAGAAAAAGATAAGGGATTTCAAAATTTTAAAACAACAAGAAAGTTTTTTTTTCAACAGATATTGAAATTTTGACTTATGATTGAATGTGAAAGCTATTGAGAAGACAAAAATCTTTATGTTGTTAACCGGTTGATACTTTTTTTACTTGTAGTAAAGTTGAGTGTAGGCCACTCCAGATTTTTTTCAATTTTACTTAATTCTTTTTTATTTGAAAATTGTTTTCAAATAACTAATTTTTGGTTGATTTTTGGACAAAGTTTCGTTTTTTTTATGATTAGTCGTTAAACGTTTGAAAACATTTTTGGAAATCATAAAATTTACAATAATACACATTTCCGTTTTTGTAATATAGATAAAAACATATTCAGCTCATCATCTCAAAAGAATTATTTTTTGTATAATTTTATTACTATCTGTCCAACGGTTTGACTTCTGTGTCACTCAAACAATTTTAGAATGAATCATGCGGCAAACAATTTTGAAATTTAATTGATCTTGACTACTAAATTTAAATAAAGTTAAACTTAGGGCAATGTTAATATATTTGTATTGTAAACCGATTATCAATTGATGAAAGAAATGAAATTATTTCTGAAAGTAATACGAAAAAAGGTTTTATATTATGAAATTTATTTAAAGTTATTATTTTCAATTTGTTATGGTTGTAAAAATATGAAATTTATTTTGTGTCAATGGTGCTATCAATTTATATAAACTTACAAGTTTAATGCATGTAAATAGTTGCACTAAACGTGATTCAGTACAAGGAAGAAAAACCAATATGGATCATTTGCTTTTGAAGAAACCAGCAAAATATTGTTTTATACAGTCCGTGTTTGAAATACTATGAGACATTTATTTGTTCTCGTAATAAATTAAGACGCAACTGTTAAGGTATAGGTTAGGTTGCAGTGGCAGTCCCACAAGGGAACACACGTAGGCCAAGCATTGGCCCTTTGTGATACCACACAATGAAGATTGATTTTAGAATGGGAGTCCTAAATTTTGCCTAACTCAAATGTATTTAGAGTAGGGATCTTTAACGAGTACCTGACATCGTACAGGCTCGGGACCGACGGTTTTACGTCCTTTTCCGAGAGACGACGTGCTCAGATTTATTCACCTCCTGCGTGAATAAATCGAGGGCCAGGTGAGGATTGAACCCCGGTCCTATCAGTTCAGAGGTGAGCACGTAACCACTGAGCTAGCCTGGCCCCCTAATTGTTAAGGTATAGTAGTGATGGTTTTCCCAGAAGAATGAATGTAAGGAAAATTTTGAACTCTTTGTGTTAACATTAAATATTGGCCTAAAAGTAAAAATTAAAACAATATCGTGTTAGCACTAAGAAACACATACTGGCTTAAGACTCGGCTAACGTAGTGTTCTCGTAGCTTCTGCAGATCAGGTTTTTCATTCTTAATAACTGCTTACTTTCTTTATCTGTAAGGGGATCATGAATGAATGAATGAATAAATCTTTATTGAGGACCTTCTGTCCAAGCTATACAAGACTGGGGTAGCCGTACTGAGAGCACTGGGTACTCCCCACCAGGCTTTTTCCTCTTCGCTCATTAATGACTTAGTAACAACATTAGTATATCTATATTAGTATATGGTGGTCAGGTTAGCTCAGTGGTTTAAATACTTACCTCAGAACTAGTAGGTCAAGGGTTCGATCCCCTCCTGGCCCTCAATTAATTCACGTAGAAAGGTGAATAACTCTGAGTATGTTGCCTCTCGAAGAGTACGTTAAACCTATACAATGTCATACATACTCGTTAAAGGTCCCTACTCTAAATACACTTGTGTTGGGCAAAATTTAGAACTCTCCATGTAGACAGGTAATGTGACTCACCCATTACTAAAATGGGTGCCAAATAATAAATAAGTCACAATTTCCGCCCCTAGAACAGCACTAATAGGTGAATGCCTTATAAGTGTGGGCGATGGAAAACAAACACAACCAACTTGTTTATGTTTATCGATAAATTACACCCAACTCAAACTCACATACCTAATCTGTTTTACTCAAATAAGACTTGGTATGTGATTACACTACCAATAAATTACAGCTGACACAAACAAACACTAGCAAACTGATTTACGAGGCATAACAACAAATTCATATGCACGCCCTGAAACTTTTATATCTCTATCAATAGTAAAGAACACAAACAAATTATTTCAATCTCGTGACTTTACGCATAATATCAAAATAATCTTTAAGTTTTAATTTAAACTTTTTTTAAAATTTCATAAATAAAAAAAGGAAAAATAGAATGTTAATTGTAAACAATAATAAAAATAGCCTATGTTAATTACTGATTTTTTTTCTTTCGACATTTGCTTGGTTACACCCGTTTTGTTATAACTAAATGCATATAATTATTATAAAATATTATAAAGATTCGATAGCATGAAATGTATATATATAGGTGTGTTATCTAAAAAAGGGATTCGGAAAAATGTTCTAGGTTCAAAAATCAAACTCTCATTGTCGACTTTTCGGTTTCATTTTAAAAACCATTTTCATAGGCAGAAGTAAGAGATTTTGACTAAGAAAATGAAATTTACATTATTTAAAGGAACAACAATCTTAACCGGACAAAACCTTCGACTAGACTAGACCAGTCGACTAGACAGTCTTGTCCAAGGTTTTGTCCGGTTAAGATTGTTGTTCCTTTAGATAATGTAAATTTCATTTTCCTAGTCAAAAAATTCTTACTTCTGCTTATGAAAAAGGTTTTAAAATAAAACCTAAACGTTTTCAATGAGAGTTTGATTTTTGAACATAGAAAATTTGACCCAATCCCGATTAGATAACACACCTATTCTATCAAACAGTCGATACATTTTTGAATCTGTTATATATATATATATATATATATATATATATATATGTGTACTTAGGGAGCAGGCCTTCTTTTAAACATATTTCATTAAAAAGACGTAATAAGAAGACTGGAAAAAGTATCTAGGAAATATGAGAAGATAAAGATAGGCAAACAATTTAATGGAATATATATATATATATATATATATATATATTATGATAAAACCACAATAAGAAATGGGAAAACAAGACTAAGATCTTTCAACCGTAACAAGCGGTCTTCGTCAGAGTCAAAAACCCAACAGTTGGGTTTTTGGTTTTTGACTCTGACGAAGACCGCTTGTTACGGTTGAAAGATCTTAGTCTTGTTTTCCCATTTCTTATTGTGGTTTTATCATTGATTGTTGTTTCACGTGTTTATGTGAAATCGTTTTATATATATATATATACAGATTTCACATAAACATGTGAAATAACAATCAATGATCACACCACAATATGATTATGGGAAATCAAGACTAAGATCTTTCAACTGTAACAAGCAGTCGTCATCAGAGTCAAAAACTCAAAAGATCTTAGTCTTGTTTTCCCATTTCATATTGTGGTTTGATCATTGATTGTTATTTTACTTGTTTATGTGAAATCTCTATATATATATATATATATATGATCAAACCACACTAAGAAATGGGAAAACAAGACTAAGATCTTTCAACCGTAAGCGGTCTTCGTCAGAGTCAAAAACCCAACTGAACACTAGATGGAGAAATCAATGTTCAGCACATCAATGTTTGCACATCAATGTTTGATCATTGATTGTTGTTTCACGTGTTTATGTGAAATCTTTATGTATATATAAGAGTTTAGGATAAGTAGCACACAAAATAATGAAACCCACTTACAAACTCAAATTTTTGGGCAATCCGTCTTCAGGAAGAAAGAGAAAGGGAAACCAATATATATATATAAGGAGTATTCTAAAGAGATGGCTTAAAAAAATAGGAACTAAATACAATTTCTTCAGTATTGCGTTTGATTTATTCATTTCTATTAGCTGAAGAAATACAAGTTCTTGGTAAATGTTTTCTGAGATCCAGGAAGTTTTACTCGTGATTTGAAGAACAGATCTGGTGCAATCGACCTGCCATGTCTCCGTGACTCAGCTAAACACGCACCGAATAACATCAAATTAACTACCGCATTTCCTTTCTGCCGTTATTGGACATTTAAAATAACTAATTTAAAACAGGTCAAGCAACTTGAACGTTGACTTATTTTTTTTTCGATTGTATTTTTATTTTATTCTTTTTATATCACAAGTAAAATGAAAATAATGATTATTAAAATATATATTAAAATTCTTTTTTCTTTTATAAATCCCCAGAAAGAATGTAATAAAACTTTCCTAAAAATACTTACCTTATTTGTCTGAAGTGAACTATTTTTTCCGTGTAGAGTTGGTTAAAGGTTAAATTATTTTTATTATTGTTATTTTTTTCTTTATAATGGGTTAGTAACATTTTTCAAATATCTATAACGATTCGCAACAGGGGCTATAACCTTCATTAAATATTATTTCCATCGTAATTGTCAAAAGTGAATAAATTAATTTTTTTTTCTCTCTAAAATGAAAACTCTTCATATTGTTTTATTTAAAAATATCCTTTTATTTCATATGATTGTTTATATTTCAGCAGGTATATTATTAACACCCGTTACAGATCGTTTCAAGTCATGCTAAGCATTACCCAGATTCTCAATTAAAGCTGTTTTCTATATTTCACTGTAAATAAAATTTGTTTATTTTCAAAAACATTATTTCAAAGTAAATCAAATGTATCAACATAAAAAGTTGTTGATAATATTTAAAAGAAACAAGTCTAAAATATTTGTAAGAAATGTTTTACAAGAATACGTATATTTACGAGAAGAGGTTGCGAGTGAATACGGTGTAAGGGAGGTGTGGGAGTCGTGGTGTAAATTAAAGAGCAACCATCTAAGTATGTAGTGAAAACAGTTAAGATTGTCAGGGTTTTGTTTAAACAAAACATCATTTTTTCGATGAAATAAGGATGCCTACAAGACATATGTAAGGTATATTTCTATTATTTTTTTTTTATTATTATTTGAGGGTTACTACAGCACTGCATCTTAAAAAAAAAGTATTGTACTTCCCCCCTTCTGTACTAAAGTACCCATGTAGTTAGCTTCAACGCCTCTAAGAAACTCAGCACTTTTGCTGGTTCCAGCGATAAAATTTTATCTATGGTTTAGTTAAGTTTCCCTAAGCACCTACCTCTGTGCAGCAAAGTTGCTTTACAAGTTATCAGCAGGTGCAACGGTGTTTCTTCCTCTTAACAGAATCTGCACAAACCGGCATTGATAATGTCCATTCAGGCTCCCTACATTGCGGAAGAAAGTAACTTCCTTTCTCCTTCTTCAGGAGGGTCTTCTTCGGGTCCTGAGGTACATTAGTAATCAATTAATAATGAAATAAGCGTTACAAGTTGCAAAATATTTACCTTCACGTTAAAGTAACATATATTTTTTTTAATTTCTAGAAATTTGTTTAGGCCACGTATATATAGTAACTTCATAATCTACTTTTATTTATTTATACATTGACGATGAAAATACGATCCGAAACTGCAAATAAAGTTCAACATTAGATAAAGGAACATAGAGAAATTAAAAATACACACTTACAGTCTCTAATTTTTTGTTTGAACTGTCTTCTGGAGAGATAGAGAGTGAAACCAAGTGCACTGGTACAGAAATAGTTGGAAACCAACAATGTTGCCCCATATTTAGTTTTCCATAAATTGCTATAAATTGTTCCTCTCCAACCGTCTCTGTACCAGTGTGCTTGGTTTCCCTCTGTATCTCTCCTGAAGACGGTTCAAACAAAAATTAGATTCTGTAAGTGTTTTTTTAATTATTTTATTTATTTTGATTTATTTTATTTTTGTATTTTAACTTTATTTATGGAAATATTAAGAGTTAATATTTATTTTTCTTAATGCATGCTTCTAGATAACTATCGTTCGAATTATTTTCTGATAATAAAAAGAAATGTGAGAGAATTGAAAATACTACTCATCTGAATATAAATATTTGTTCTGCGTCAATTTTCATGAAACATTTGTAAAGGAACGTGTACCTGATTTTCTAGAGCTATTAAAGGATATATTTCTAAACACTTTCAAGTCTTCCTTCGTTTTTAAAGAAAGCAGAAAGAATAGAAGCAAGGATGCGAGAGAAGTCGGTGTAAGGCAGGAATAGGAGGTGGTGGTGTAAATTAAACAACAACCATCTTTTCCTTTTATCCTCAGGGATAAAAGGAATCCCTGAGGTTAAAGGATCCTAAGGTCCTCAATCAACTCACCAATCTAAATCCCAACAAAGACTGAAGAGTGATTTCCATTTTTTTGTCTTCAGATGTTTGCAAGGTTGCCAGTCTTACGAAGATTCTTTTTTTTCTTACTCTATATTCTTTTTCTTTTATCTTCCACGTTTCTTATTGCTTAAAAGTCTCTGTTATTTCTTACTAAAAAGCTATTCAGGACGTCAAAGAGCATCTTTTTCAATATCTCTTCCAAGGTTCCTGATTTTTAATAAGGAAATGATGCACCATGAACGTTGTACACATGATTTTTTCAACAATAATTCCAACCATATCCAACGTAATACTCCTGTATTTCCTGCAACTTCCTCTATCCACCTGATTGCTCTAAATGTTATTCTTCCATATTTCGACATCAGTCGTTATCAGATATATAGAACACACACACACACACACACACATATATATATATATATATATATATATAATATATATTAATATATATATATATGTTATATATATATTATATATATATTATCAAACCAAAATATGAAATGGGAAAAGAAGACTAAGATCTTTGAACAGTGCCAAGAGGTCTTCGTCAGAGTCATAAACCCAACTCCAGTTTTATAGTTATATATATATATAGGTGTGTTCTCTAATCGGGGTTCGGTCAATTTTCCAGGATAAAAAATCAAACTCTCGTTGCCAACGTTTCGGTTTTATTTAAAACCTTTTTCATAGGCCTACAAACAAGGGATAATAAGAACGAGAGTTTGATTTTTTATCCTGGAAAATTGACCGAACCCCGATTAGAGAACACACCTATTCTATCAAACGGTCGATATATTATTGAATCTGTTATATATATATATATATATATATATATATAAAGATTTCACGTAAACCTGAGAAATAGCAATCAATGGTCGAACCACAATTTGAAATAGGAAAACAAGAATAAGATCTTTCAACCGTAACAAGCAGTCTTCGTCAGAGTCAAAAACCCAACTGAAACACTAGAAGCAGTAAACATCTAGTTAGGGGTTGAGAAAATGACTAAGGGAAAAGTGGTATTTTAAAAAGGGTGAAAAAGAAGTAAAGGACAAATGTCTAGAAAAGGATGTTTGGAGAAACTAAAGAGTACAATTGTCCTTTCCTGCCCTTTCACCCTTTTAAAATGCCACTTATCCTCCCACTTTTCTCAACCCCTCACCAGAGGTCTTCTGCATCTAGTGTTTCAGTTGGGTTTTTGGCTCCGACAAAGACCGTTTTTTTAGGGTTGAAAGATGTTAGTCTTGTTTCTATATATATATATATATATATATATATATATATATAAAGATTTCACATAAATACGTGAAACAACAATCAATGATCAAAAAATACCACTCTTCCCTCCCACTCTTCTCAACTCCTCACCATATGTTTTCTGCATCTAGTGTTCAGTTGGGTTTTTGACTCTGACGAAGACCGCTTGTTACGGTTGAAAGATCTTAGTCTTGTTTTCCCATTTCTTTTTGTGGTTTGATTATTATATATATATATATATAATGGATTAATTATTATTATTAATTTTCTTAATCTATTTATTCTCTATTAGTCCAGTTATACCGTTGACCTTTCAACTCTTTTATTCTAACCGCTTGTTTATTGTTCATTATTGACCTTTGACCTTCTCTTTATATTAACCTGTACTATCCTTTTAATCTATTTATAGCAATGACTAAGCATGAGTCATCGATTTTAATTTAACATGTCTTTTGGCCATCTTCTTTTCCAGTTGAACCCTGTTAGCAGGATGTTAGTTCGTAGGATCGAATCTCTCAGTCTTAAGATCGTGAATGCCGAGACTGCGGTTAATTTTAATGATACTTGTTTAAAAGAGGATCTGCTGTCTATTTATAACAATATGTATATATATATATAATATATATATATATATATATCCACTCAAAATTCGAAAAAACGATCCAAACTGGACGCAAATCAGTTCAAAAATTAAGAAAAGAAGCACACTGAGAAAAAGACACACTTACGAACTCAAATTTTCGGATGATCCGTCTTCAGGAGAAAAGAGAATGGGCAACCAAGCACGCCTGAAACACAACGGCAGGAAACCCTGGGTTTCATATATATATATATATATATATATATATATATATATTGAAGTAGCTTCACCTACTGAAAGGGATTACTTCTGCCCGATGACGACGAATCTGGGAATATCGTTGAGACTTTTTTTGTGTGTGTTTTTCTCTTTCCGGTTTGTGAACTATATATATGTTCTTCAAGAAAAGTATGATACGATTAGTAAGCTCAATAAAGTGAATAACAACTAAAAGAATAAAGAAGAACACTTTTAAAAACTACTTTTTATATTTTGATATTGATTGACACTTTGAAGAAGAAAAATTCTTGTAATGAGAATCAAAATCAAATAGATTTGACGTTTTTTTTCTAAGCAAAGAAATAATTTTTATATCAAATAACTCGAACAACTAGAAAGTTAGTTGTTCTTTCTGATATACTTCATAATGGATGTAATTGATCAAATCACGTTTCCTATTGTTTTGGTCATTGTATTGTTCAATGTCATATACAGTTTGAATTGCTACTATTGTTTGTAAGTTTTGTTTACAAGCATTAAAATGACCTCTGTTTTATCTATAACTGATATGAATTAATTTTTTTGTCTTTTTTTTTGCAGAAGAAGAGGAAGAAGAAGAGGAAGGTCAAGTGAGAGATGTGGAGGCAGGTCTACCAACACCAACTAATAAGCCTAAAGTGCCATCGAACATCAAGGTACTGGTCGAATATTATTTACTATTGAGTTTAGTGAAATTCGCGCTGAATGCGAGGTGTTGCTTACCATTCAGTGTGATTGTACTAAAGTACCCCAGCAGTTAGCTTCAACGCCTCTAAGAAACTCAGCACTTTTGCTGGTTCCAGCGGTAAAATTTTATCTATGGTTTTGTTGAGTGTCCCTAAGCACCTACCTCTGTGCAGCAAAGTTGCTTTACAGTCAGTCAGCAGGTGCAACGATGTTTCTTCCTCTTAACAGAATCTGCACAAACCGTTATTGATAATGTCCATTCAGGCTCCCTACGTTTCGGAGAAAGTAACTTCCTTTCTCCTTCTTCAGGAAGTCAGGTACCCTTCTTCAGGGTACATTGTAGCACCACTACAATGGTGCTTCATTCATTAACTGTTTGGTTAATATATTTATGTGAAGGGATAAATATTGAGAGTGTCAAGTGAGGAGGAAAAAGGATTCGATGCGCAAGATTATTATTATTATTATTATTATTTAAGGGTGACTATTGCATTTCCCCTCTTCTATACTAAAGTACCCCAGCAGTTAGCTTCAACACCACCAAGAAGCTCAGCACTTTTGCTGGGCCCAGTGGTAAAACTCTTTCTATGGTTTTATTGAGTGTCCCAAAGAACCTACCTCTGTGCAGCAAAGTTGTCTGACAGTCAGTCAGCAGATGCAACGGTGTTTGTACAAATCTGTGCAGAATCTACACAAACCATCATTGATAATGTCCATTCAGGCTCCCTACGTTCTGGGAGAAAGTAACTGCCTTTCTCCTTCTTCTTATCTTTAGCTGCATTTGTGGGAGGTCGGCTCACAGTATTTAGCGTTTTTGGACCCTTTGTGCTTCTGGAGGATGGTCGCCTGTCTTCCTTCCCCTTAGTATCATACAGAAGAACATCCCTGAAACTCTATCGGTGGTATTTTGTCTTCTCCTATAGAGCACCTGCATACAGGAGTAAGGCTATTTACCGAAGGTGATCACCTGGTACCCTTGAGGATCCGTTCATAATACAGTAACCTCTGTATCATTTATCCTTCGGCACTATCCGCACCACGCAAAATACTTTATAGCCGAGTGAATGCATTGCTTTGAGGGTATTCCGCATTCGAAGTATCGGATACGGGCTCTGAGTATCGAATAGTATTCGATATGCCCATCTCTACTGTTGATGGTGCAAAAAGTAAATATTGCCTTCTGAGAGAAAGTACAGCTACAAAAGAACTATTACTAGAGAAATTCTTATAGATATTTATATAACATTTGCAATTTCTATACTACGTTTTTAGGAAAATAGCGAATACAGTTGATCACCTTTCTTTTCTTATTTCTTAAGACACTTGTACACAAATTAGACATAGCAAAGGGTTCTCACCTACTGACTGAAACCCTTAATTTCAACGTTTAAACTTTTTTATAATTGAACCTAAATTCATCTCCTCTTGATGACGACCAACTTCGAAATATTGAGGCTAGTCTTTTTTTTGGTGTTTTCTTTTGGCGCAATCCTGTATTTGATTAATCGTTTGTTACACACTATCACATTTTATTTATATAATTAAATTTCAAATTAGCTGATATATTAAATAGATATTTTAGAAAAATAAAGAAAGAAAAACTTCTTTCACCTTAATTATGAACTTTCCCCAATATGATTTAAGGTTTAGTGAGATGGAAGAAAATACAAATAATATTTTCTAGAATAGTCATTTGTTATCAGTAGGATAATTATTTCTTGATTATTATTTACTCAAAATTAGAAGATCTCATGAAAATTAATTATCTACAAAATAAAGTTTATCAGAAATCTCTTAATAATAAACTATTTTATGCAGAAATTTCATTTTGCCATGTAATTCCAATTATTATATTAATAAGGTTTCCTATAAAACAGTAACAGTTAAACCTAAGCAACTCATTGGCTGTTAAATAAATGAAGTTTTAGTTATTGTTCGTCTAACAAGTAAAGCTTGTTAAATAACGTTTACACTTCATATTTAATAAATTCAAAAGATTGGTAAAAATATATTCAAAAGAGTTTTTTATAAATTTTATAAACTAATTTCAAGTGTCTTAATTACTGTTTTCTTTATTTATGTTATCAGAAACTTTTTGAGTAACCAAATTGGAATAAATTTTTTTTTTTTAAAAAAAAAAAATATTACTGAGTTTCTTAAACAAGGGAGTGTCTTTTTAAGTAAAATGAAATAAAGTTTTCTTGTTCCGAGTCACTCTCGTAAAAGTCCCATCACGAGAAGCTACTAAAGATAGGGTCAGGGTTTATTAAAGCCAACTAAAGTTGGTAAGTTGTAATTTTAAGTTTTGATTGAGGGATCATGACTGGGGACTTTTAATCAACTCGCTCAAATAGCTGGCTTAAGTGTTTGAAAACATTTTCACTTGTCTGACTTGATTGCTAAAGCTCGCAAACTGGTAAAAGTGTAATCAGCGTAAACAGGCCTCTAGCAAAAGAGGAAAATAAAAGGCTTTTTGCAAAACCGCAACTAAGACAAATGTAATTGGATTACGAAAATGAAACAAAAAATGGCAATTCTTTTATCCTGTTTAACTCGTATTTAGATATATACATTTTCTTCCAAGACAGTAAAAATATTTTTATATAGTATACTGCATTATAAAGATCAAAGATAAATACAATAAAGAAAATTCTGTTAAAAGTATTTAATATGTGAATACTGAAACTTCTGTTTCATGATTTGTTCTTCAAGAATATATGTTACTTTCATTAACAACTAATGAAATTAAAAAATTAATGAAAATGAAATTAATTCATTTTTTTATATCAAATCTGAACTTTTTAATATAATTGTGATATTATATTTTGTCAATATTTCTTTAGCATAAGCAAAGATTTTAAAGTATTATTAGAATATGATTGCTTTTCTTAATGCGTAAAAAGTCTCCTATTCGTTATATATAACGAATTCTCCTATTATAGGAAATATAGAATTTGCAACAAACAAAAAATACCCTAAATACACTATCTTTCCCCAGGGTTGCCAAAGAAACCAAGCCCTCGATAAATGTCACTAGTAAAACATCTTTTACAACAAATAGATATATTGGCGCCATGTTGGGAAGTCCTCAAAAGCAGCTATTTTGTTCAACTTTTTCAATCAGAAACAAACTTTTAATTTGGTAATTTTTTCATTTCATATGTTTAAATTTCATTGTTTATTGTTATTTAAACAATTAAAATATTTTTATAAATATAATAATGATAATATTTAAAATATTATCATATTATTATTTATGGGGTTCCCGTCAATTTTAGGTGAATTTTAAAACATTTACAATTCAATCAGGAAATAAATTTCAAGGTGTTGCGTCAGATTCGTCAATTATATTCTTGGAAGGAAAACCTTACCATTGTTCTGGGTTTAAGAAGATGGAAGAGTGCTGAATTCTTTTGCTTTCATCCTTCAAATAATGGGATCCTTTAAAATTATTTTTTTTTAAAGTAATCCATTTCGTGTGAATTGGTTAAAGTTTTTACATGAATAATTTGTATGTTAGGTTAGATTGGGTTACAATGAAAGTAGCGTAAGACAACACACATAGGCCAAACATTGGCCCTTTGTGATAGCACACAATGAAGGTTGATTTTACATTAGGAGTCCTAAATTTTGTACAACTATTTAGAATGGGGACCTTTTTCCAAAAAGTAGCATAAGACAACACACATAGGTCAAACATTGGCCCTTTGTGATAGCACACAATGAAGGTTGATTTTACATTAGGAGTCCTAAATTTGTACAACTATTTAGAATGGGGACCTTTTTCCAAAAAGTAGCATAAGACAACACACATAGGTCAAACATTGGCCCTTTGTGATAGCACACAATGAAGGTTGATTTTACATTAGGAGTCCTAAATTTTGTACAACTATTTGGAATGGGGACCTTTTCCAAAAAGTAGCATAAGACAACACACATAGGTCAAACATTGGCCCTTTGTGATAGCACACAATGAAGGTTGATTTTACATTAGGAGTCCTAAATTTTGTACAACTATTTGGAATGGGGACCTTTTCCAAAAAGTAGCATAAGACAACACACATAGGCCAAACATTGGCCCTTTGTGATAGAACACAATGAAGGTTGATTTTACATTGGGAGTCCTAAATTTTGCACAACTATTTAGAATGGGGACCTTTTTCCAAAAAGTAGCATAAGACAACACACAGAGGCCAAACATTGGCCCTTTGTGATAGAACACAATGAAGGTTGATTTTACATTGGGAGTCCTAAATTTTGCACAACTATTTGGAATGGGGACCTTTTATTAGTGCTGATATCGTACAAGCTTGGGACCAACAACGTAAAGGTATCTCTGAGAGGCAAAATACTAAGATTCATTGACCTCCCGCATTAATCAAGGGACATAATGGGTATTGAACCCCGGACCTGCCAGTTCAGAGGTGAACAGGTATCAAAGTAATATGTTAAGTTCATGTCTAGCAGGCATGTTCAGATCTAAACCTAAGTGACAGTAATAAGTGAATGAACTGTTGTATTGATTGGGACCTGTATTAGAGATTTCAACAAAACAAACATTTCATGTTCGTATGACATAAAGTTGAAAAAAGTGTGCCAGATATTTTCCTTCATTTCAGAAATGAATCTCACTAATTCATTCAAATTATACTTATAGCTTCTAAATGAATACGCCCATTACCAAAATTATATAGAACTGATCAAATTGCTATTGACTTTGAAATTTTAAATTAATTTTTCACGAGCTCCCTTATAAAGGTTTTTAATTTTTGACTTCGAAATCATACTCTCACTTTTTGAGAGACACATAAACTATTATCATACAGTATTATATTATATTATCATATTATATGATATTATATCATATTATCATATAGTATTATTGAAATGATTGCTGAATGACAAATTTATTTTACTCATAGAGCTCCCTTTTGATGGTTCGATCCTGTAAATAGGTACTGTCAACTTCTTTCTCTAAGCAATAGGTCTTTATGCAATAATTTTGACTTCTCTTCAATAGAGTGTTACTTGCAACGTGTCAAAACATGCTAAGCATATATATGCACCTTAGGTACACACATATAGAAAACATGATGGGAGTTTATAAAAGAAAGAAGGAGAGAAAAAGAGATGCAGGTAAACATGGATGGCTAGAGATAGATTGAGAGAGAGAGCAGAGATAGAGAGAGGGGGGTGGAAAGGGGGGGAAAGAGAAGGAGGAAGAGAGGGGAGAGATACTGAGAGAGAGGGAGGAAGAGAGAGGAGAGATACTGAGAGAGAAGGAGGAAGAGAGAGGAGAGATACTGAGAGAGAGGGAGGAAGAGAGAGGAGAGATACTGAGAGAGAGGGAGGAAGAGAGAGGAGAGATACTGAGAGAGAGGGAGGAAGAGAGAGGAGAGATACTGAGAGAGAGGGAGGAAGAGAGAGGAGAGATACTGAGAGAGAGGGAGGAAGAGAGAGGAGAGATACTGAGAGAGAGGGAGGAAGAGAGAGGAGAGATACTGAGAGAGAGGGAGGAAGAGAGAGGAGAGATACTGAGAGAGAGGGAGGAAGAGAGAGGAGAGATACTGAGAGAGAGGAGGAAGAGAGAGGAGAGATACTGAGAGAGAGGGAGGAAGAGAGAGGAGAGATACTGAGAGAGAGGGAGGAAGAGAGAGGAGAGATACTGAGAGAGAAGGAGGAAGAGAGAGGAGAGATACTGAGAGAGAGGGAGGAAGAGAGAGGAGAGATACTGAGAGAGAGGGAGGAAGAGAGAGGAGAGATACTGAGAGAGAGGGAGGAAGAGAGAGGAGAGATACTGAGAGAGAGGGAGGAAGAGAGAGGAGAGATACTGAGAGAGAGGAGGAAGAGAGAGGAGAGATACTGAGAGAGAGGGAGGAAGAGAGAGGAGAGATACTGAGAGAGAGGGAGGAAGAGAGAGGAGAGATACTGAGAGAGAGGGAGGAAGAGAGAGGAGAGATACTGAGAGAGAGGGAGGAAGAGAGAGGAGAGATACTGAGAGAGAGGGAGGAAGAGAGAGGAGAGATACTGAGAGAGAGGGAGGAAGAGAGAGGAGAGATACTGAGAGAGAGGAGGAAGAGAGAGGAGAGATACTGAGAGAGAGGGAGGAAGAGAGGGGAGAGATACTGAGAGAGAGGGAGGAAGAGAGAGGAGAGATACTGAGAGAGAGGGAGGAAGAGAGAGGAGAGATACTGAGAGAGGGAGGAAGAGAGAGGAGAGATACTGAGAGAGAGGGAGAGAGAGAGAGAGGAGAGATACTGAGAGAGAGGGAGGAAGAGAGAGGAGAGATACTGAGAGAGAGGGAGGAAGAGAGAGGAGAGATACTGAGAGAGAGGGAGGAAGAGAGAGGAGAGATACTGAGAGAGAGGGAGGAAGAGAGAGGAGAGATACTGAGAGAGAGGGAGGAAGAGAGAGGAGAGATACTGAGAGAGAGGAGGAAGAGAGAGGAGAGATACTGAGAGAGAGGGAGGAAGAGAGAGGAGAGATACTGAGAGAGAGGGAGGAAGAGAGAGGAGAGATACTGAGAGAGAGGGAGGAAGAGAGAGGAGAGATACTGAGAGAGAGGGAGGAAGAGAGAGGAGAGATACTGAGAGAGAGGGAGGAAGAGAGAGGAGAGATATGAGAGAGAAGGAGGAAGAGAGAGGAGAGATACTGAGAGAGAGGGAGGAAGAGAGAGGAGAGATACTGAGAGAGAGGGAGGAAGAGAGAGGAGAGATACTGAGAGAGAGGGAGGAAGAGAGAGGAGAGATACTGAGAGAGAGGGAGGAAGAGAGAGGAGAGATACTGAGAGAGAGGGAGGAAGAGAGAGGAGAGATACTGAGAGAGAGGAGGAAGAGAGAGGAGAGATACTGAGAGAGAGGGAGAAGAGAGAGGAGAGATACTGAGAGAGAGGGAGGAAGAGAGGGAGAGATACTGAGAGAGAGGGAGGAAGAGAGAGGAGAGATACTGAGAGAGAGGGAGGAAGAGAGAGGAGAGATACTGAGAGAGAGGGAGGAAGAGAGAGGAGAGATACTGAGAGAGAGGAGGAAGAGAGAGGAGAGATACTGAGAGAGAGGGAGGAAGAGAGAGGAGAGATACTGAGAGAGAGGGAGGAAGAGAGAGGAGAGATACTGAGAGAGAGGGAGGAAGAGAGAGGAGAGATACTGAGAGAGAGGGAGGAAGAGAGAGGAGAGATACTGAGAGAGAGGGAGGAAGAGAGAGGAGAGATACTGAGAGAGAGGGAGGAAGAGAGAGGAGAGATACTGAGAGAGAGGGAGGAAGAGAGAGGAGAGATACTGAGAGAGAGGGAGGAAGAGAGAGGAGAGATACTGAGAGAGAGGGAGGAAGAGAGAGGAGAGATACTGAGAGAGAGGGAGGAAGAGAGAGGAGAGATACTGAGAGAGAGGGAGGAAGAGAGAGGAGAGATACTGAGAGAGAGAGGAGGAAGAGAGAGGAGAGATACTGAGAGAGAGGGAGGAAGAGAGAGGAGAGATACTGAGAGAGAGGGAGGAAGAGAGAGGAGAGATACTGAGAGAGAGGGAGGAAGAGAGAGGAGAGATACTGAGAGAGAGGGAGGAAGAGAGAGGAGAGATACTGAGAGAGAAGGAGGAAGAGAGAGGAGAGATACTGAGAGAGAAGGAGGAAGAGAGAGGAGAGATACTGAGAGAGAGGGAGGAAGGGAGGAAGAGAGAGGAGAGATACTGAGAGAGAGGGAGAGAGAGAATGAGAAAGGGAGAGAAGAGAGAGGGAGAGAGAATGAGAAAGGGAGAGAAGAGAGAATGAGAGAGGGTGAGATATAGATAGATAGATAGATGAGAGAGAGAGTGAGAGTGAGAGAAGATAGAGAGACAGAGTGAGAGAGAGAGGAAGTGAAAGAAAGAGAGAGAGATATAATGAGAGAGGGAGGGTGAGAGAGGAGCGCAAAAGAAAGAAAGTTGTACTAACAACTCATAGACTACCAAATACCTGTAAAACAAAAACAGGTGTTTCTCACTTTCACATACACACAGATCTGCAAGGATACACACACAAACGCATACATACTGATAAAACAAGATTTCAAATAGGTTATGTCAGATTGCAGTGAAAGTTGCACAAGGAAACACGAATAGGCCGAACATTGACCCTTTGTAATACCTCACAATGAAGATTGATTCTATATTGGGTTTTTAAATTTTGTCTAACTCAAGTATATTTTGAGTTGAGATTTTTAGCGAGTATCTGGCATCGTACAGACCCAAAATCAACAGCTCAACTGGTTGATGTACTCAGATTAATTTACCTCTCCCGTGTGAGCCAGAGTGAGTAATGAACCCAGGATCTACTAGTCCAGAGATGAGCATGTTGTCATTGAACTAACCTGGCGCTTTAAGATTTCACAGTAAAGAGGTAAAATAATAAACAATGGTTAAACCAGAGTAAGAAAATGTTAACATGACTAGGATCGTTCAACCCAAACGAGTGGTCTTTGTCAGATCCACAACATACTGCAACAAGACATGTACAGAAACAGAACCTACAACATAGTACAAAATTCTGAATATTTTTTTCGTTTATTCCATTTGTAAACTCAAAGATAATGCAAAAATTTCAAAACTCTAGACTTAGAAGTTTAGGAGAAAAAAACGTTTTCTAAAAATCGGTTTTTGGCAAAAAAAGGGACTCTCTCGTCATGCATAATTCTTCCTAAACAATAGGGATCATCTACACCACTTTTGTGTAAAATATCAACTTGATCCATCATAGATTCTGGACCGTAGCGTGGCAACAAGCAATGCTAACACACTCACCCACCCACCTACACACACATAGACATCATCGAGAAAACTTAATAAAACGACTTTTGTGACTTCAAAACATGTAATTCCGTCAAAATCTCGAGATCGATTTTTTTCTGGATCACTATACTTTACTTATAGTTAAGTAATAATAAAATACAAAATTGTTAACAGCAGTTGCAATAACGGTTTTTATAGCATATAAGTAGGTGTTATGAAGTAAAATACTCGAAAGGAAAGAAATGTCTGTTAACTATTGAAGAGACTAGAAGATGGCTATTACGGGAAAGGTGTTTTAGGGAGGAGCTGACAACAATGGAGAGCACATTTATGAAAGTAATGTAAAATCTATAATTGATGCGGTGGCCAAAGGGACGTGAGGAGATATATGCTAGGGGTGGCAGCTTGCCAGCCCTTATAGACAGCCCTAAGGTATATAGCCCGCCCTTATATCTCCTTTCCAATACAAAAAAACCCCAAAAGTCACAATCTTTTGATGAAAAGAAAATCAGTACGTATGTTACACTGTGTTTATATATTTTATGACAGCGCTTTTTTTTTATCAATCTTTTTTTTCAATTCATGACACATCCATTCCATTTCAACTGTTTCACTGATAACGAAATGAAACATTCATTAATAAATGTAGGGTAAAAATCTAATGAAATGGTCTCCACACATACAAATTTAATGGTATAAACAACGCGTTTCGAACACGCAGTGTTCTTCCTCAGGCATTAACTAAAAAAAAATACAATGACACAAGAGAGTTATCTATAGTACAAAGTAAATAAGTACAAAAATTAATATAAAATAAAATAAGGCGGAAAGTACGAACCTAAGGATGAGTGCCTCTGAATAAGACTGACTGGTAATGGAATGGACATGGGTGGGGGTATAGGGTACATCTGTTTCTTACAATGAAGGCATTGTATCATTAAATTTTTATATGTGGAGACCATTTCATTAGATTTTTACCCTACATTAGAATTCATTAATCAATTTTAAGTGTAATAATATCGAATATGTATCATTTTTATCTTGTTAAATGAGAAAAATTATAAGACTTATCAAATGATTTCAAATTGCTTAAGTATCAAATAAGCCTTTCTAAAGTCATTAATTTATTCTTTTCAACTAAAAAAAAAATTGTTTCATTTTTATGGATTGCTACGAAATGGATTCCGGTTCCGTTGTATGTTCCAAAACATAACTGTATTATGATAATCAGGTATGTTTAGGTTACTGAACTTCTCAGTGATAGGTCTTATATATCTTATAATGATATAGGACTAAAAATTATTTATTCTCAAAAACCTCTTTTTAAAAACTGGAAATAACTCGATAAGCTCACTAGTAAACAGTAATGAAAAACAAAATCAATAAATTTAGTTTTCTATTATTTTCCAAAAGGAACTATAATATCTATAGAAAAACATAATAAAAGTTTAGCGAAAGCAAATATAAAATAAATTGAATGGGTGTTCATTTTACTATATCAATAACATTACGAAATACATAAAATGATCGTTCTGCTATACGTTTGTGTTTTGTTGTGTCTTACTGTGCCGATTCACATCCAGTCTATAGTGGACAAATGATGTTTGTGAACTCTTTTACATATTGAAAAAATAATCAAATAACAATAAATACCACGTTTACAATTATTTACTGTGTATAAAAAGATTTCACATCAACACGTGAAATAACAATCAATGATCAAACCACATATGAAATATGAAATGGTAAAACATCACTAAGATCTTTCAACCGTAACAAGCGGTCTTCGTCAGAATAGTTGGGTTTTTGACTCTGACGAAAACCGCTTGTTACGGTTGAAAGATCTTAGTCTTGTTTTTCCATTTTATATTGTGGTGTGATCATTTACTGTGTATATACATCTTTTTTGGAGATTATATATTTTGTCAAAATTCTACCACAAGCGGTATTTGACACATCTTAATCATATTCAATGAACAATGAACTCTGGCTGTAGGTAAAGAGCTCATTGCTCCGGATATTATTTAATCCAGGTAAAAGTACATTTTCGTCCTTTACGTCTTTAAATCTGAACTGATATCTCATTAGTTGTGCAATCCGTAATTGTGTGGTATTTATTCATTCTGAGGTAAAATGGATAAACCAATAAATGTCTCCACACAAATGAAGTTTTATTCAACATGTTTCGAACACTTTGTGTTCATCATCAGGAAGACACCAAGGATGTGGTACTGACGGGTTGGTCAAGTGAAAACAAGCCGTCAGTACCACATCCTTGGTGTCTTCCTGATGATGAACACAAAGTGTTCGAAACGCGTTGAATAAAATTTCATTTGTGTGGAGACTTTTGTTGGTTTATCCATTTTACCTCAGAATGAACTGATATCTATTTTAACTCGCCCTTCCTGTAATTCTATAAGCTCTACATTTCGTGTTAGCTATTTTCTGTACGAATATATTTCGTGTTAAAATATTCGTGAGTTTATAATTTTGAATAAGATATATTACACAAATGAGGTCGCATATTAGGTTTCATGCATAGCTATGTTGTCAGATTGTGCTACAGAAAGGATTGCATTTCTTGAATGAATTCAAGGATTGCAAGCTGCATGAAATAAGGCGGTTATAAGAACTACCATGACCTATGGGTGTTCCGTCTGGTACAACTCTGCGATAACGAATAAAAAACGACTCCAGATTGTCCAGAACAAGTGTGCTCGCCTTATAGCCAATGCTCCTTTTTATGCGAGAAATGTTGATATCCAGCGTGATCTAAGGATGGAACCAATACAAGATTATATTAGGCGTCTGACTATCAATGAAGACAGAAAACTTCCCGTACACCCAAACCTGCTAGTAAGAGCACTCTTACCTCAACTTCCTTGAACCCATCCTCCTCTGAATAATTGGATCACCAAACTCACAACAGACTCTAGGACTGTAAAGACCATCCGACCACGAAACATACTCACCCTAGACAGGACAGAAACTAACATACCGACTTACCTGACAGACCTGCACAGTTAAAGCAGTACTAATAGACAAGCAGGTGAAAGCCTCTGGCTTGGAACTGCCTGACTCCAACGTGCAGCAATGCACGGAAACTCTCGTTGGTCGTTGGTCGTTGGCTGCATGAATAGAGGATAACCACCTTAAAATAAATCAAGTTATTTAATCAACTAACAATTTGTTTGATAATACTCTCCACAGATTTTAATTATACATATACAAGATACTCATGGGTATAAATAAAAAAAAAATCTGGAGTGGCCTACACTCTACTTTACTATAAGTAACTCAATGTCAAATTTCTTGAGTATATAAAACATAACGTATCATCTAAGCATAACATAAATATCTAAATGGGATGTAATTATTAGCATTGCATTCGTGAGTTAGTACAGATAGTGATTGAAGGACATATCAATTTATAAGCTTATTTTTGTACATCACAAATAATTTATTATTTGCAAATAATTTCATTAGTATAACTACAGCAGTAATAACATTTTTGAAAAACCAAAGTGAACATTCCTTGAAACGAAATATTATCCTACAAGAGAACATGGCTATTGTTCAAATAGCCAGTAGATTTCTTACATCGTTTACTTGACATCCTTCTACATTGAATATTAATGTAAAATTTTCAAATTTGAAACAGTAAAATACCCTTTTTTTCTCTGAAAAACATCTTAAACAGCGAAGAAAATGTTGTTTTAAGGTGATTTGTTAATTAAAGATGTACGATAATAACAGTTATTAATCTCTAAACGAAAGATTTATATTTTGAATTATCTTTTACATTTTTGGTTTTTAACAGAATTATTATACTGGGAATTTTATGGCTTCTTAGTATTTAATAAGATCATTTTCCTTCCCCTTTGTCAAATAACATATATACGAATTTTTTTTTAATGAGTGTTATCATTTACCTCCACAATATTATTCCTCTTACATCTCTTATAAGTCAATAATATATTTTCATTTCTCCATTAGAAATATCAATTCTATCTCAGTGGATTCGCTCAAAAAATTTCTAAGTCAATGTAAACAATGTAAAAAAAATACAAAAAATTCGACAAGTATAGCAGGTGATCTCTTAGTCTAGGATAAACAAAGAGTTTTTACATCGTTATTACTCTTTCCCGTAATTGAAACTTCATGATTTTTTTTTTTATGAATTGCTAATTTTTCGTTCCATTTTTGATCAAATTTTCATTATTTTGTAACGAGCTGTTTAGCGTCAAAAAAACATTTTCTGAAAACACAAATCGTACTGTAACGCCCCTTTAGCGAATGTAATTTTGGAAAAAAATATCTCAACTCATTCTCCACATAATGTTTTATTTTTAGGCATACTTTTATTTTGATACATCAAACAGTATGGCTTGTATCGCCCTCACAATGTTTGAGATTGCATTATAAGTCAAAATTTTTACATTTTATTGAAAAAAAAATATTTCCCGTTGTTTTAAAATTCTGAATATATTTTTCGTTTGTTTCATTTATAACCTCAAAGATAATGTCAAAATTTCAAAACTCTAGGGTTATCAGTTTAGGAGAAATAAATGTTTTAAAAAAAACGGTTTTTGGCAAAAAAAGTGACTTTCCCATCATGCATAATTCTTCGCAAACAATAGGGATCTTCGTCTTTATGATGCCCATTTTTGTGTAAAATATCAACTTGATCCATCAAAGATTCTGGACCGTAGTGTGGTAACAAGCAATGCTAACACACTCACCCACCCACCCACCGACCCACCCACCCACACACACACAGACATCATCGTAAAAACGTCATAAAACGACTTCTGGGACCTCAAAACATGTAATTCCGTTAAAATCTCGAGATCGAATTTTTTCACGATCACTATACTTTACTTATAGTAAAGTAAAAAAAATTGAGTAATTGCCATTCACTGTTATTATACGATTGAAGTAGAGTGTAATCAAACACAAATATTTTATTGTAGGGTAAAAAGCTAATGAAATGGTCTGCACATATAAACATTTAGTATAAACAACGCGTTTCGAACACTCAGTGTTCTTCAGGCATTAACTAAACCTACCTGATTTTAGAGAGGGTCCATACCCTCACCCGCTTCCATCCTATTCCCAGTCAGTTGTTTCACAGTCATTCATCCTTGGCTATGTACATCTCTGTTTCCTCATTTCATTTTGTACCTTTAACTTTATACTACAGGCATTGTATTTTTTAGTTAATGTCTGAGCAAGAACACTAAGTGTTCGAAACGCGTTGTTTATACGATTAAATTGTTATATGTGGAGACTATTTCATTAGCTTTTTACCCTACAATGAGTAAATACTGCATAATAACTGATTGCACTACGTTAGAACAAATATTTTATTTAGTAAATGCATAAATGAAGAAATGCCCTTTTAAAAACGAATGAATTTTATAACGAAAACTAACAAAGAATTTTATTTGGTAAAATGACTGAGGTATAATAATAATATGGTTACTTGGTAGATAAGTAGTAATGGATTTAAAAATATCAGTTTAAAATATGCATAATTTTTATTTTAGAAACATTTGAGTCAGGTCACTTTCACTTGATATTTTCAACTTGAAGGTAAATTTCTTTAATCTTTAAGCAGCAATGAATAATACTTTATATTTTCCTTTCCTTGTGGATTTAAATTATTTGTTACTGATCTCTCTCCTCTCTCTCTCTCGCTCAGTCTCTCTCTCTCTCTCTCTCTCTCTCTCTCTCTCTCTCTCTCTCTCTCTCTCTCTCTCTCTCTCTCTCTCTCTGAAAAAAACTTTTCCTCTTAATTTTGAATCATTTTTTCATTTTCAAATTTCAAAACTAAACTTTCTATATTAAAATCAATGATGCGACCCAAAGCATTTGGTATTTCATAGGTGCACCCTGAAGGGAAAAAATTGAAGAATCGCAGCTCTAGACTGATAATATGCAACATGTTGTTTGTATGTATCAAGGGAGGATGACTGTCGATACTTTAATGCAGTGTTATTGCAAAGATAAGGGGCCAGGCTAGCTCAGTGGTTAAGTGCTCACCTCTAAACTGATAGGACCGGGGTTCAATCCTCACCTGGCCCTCGATTTATTCACGCGGGAGGTGAATAAATCTGAGCACGTCGTCCCTCGGAGAAGGACGTTAAACCGTCGGTCCCGAGCCTGTACGATGACAGGTACTCGTTAAAGATCCCTACTCTAAATACATTTAAGGCAAAATTTAGGACTCCCACTGTAGAATCAATCTTCATTGTGTGGTATCACAAAGGGCCAATGCTTGGCCTACGTGTGTTCCTTTGTGGGACTGCCACTGCAAGCTAACCTAACCTAACCTATTGCAAAGATATCTTATTAACTATTGCGGTTATCAAGTTCACTAAATATTAATACTGGTTCTACTAAGTGGTTTAAGTACAAAGATGGCATCAAAGGATTTATAGCAGCTTGGACTAAGTGATAGTTCAAGACTTGACACATGAGTGGAACATGAACGTGAAAAAAAAAATTCTTCGAAGTGAACTATATCCCCACTGTGACAACACTGACTTAAATCCGTGGGACACTTCTTATCTTATTGTCATTTATTACTTATCAGATATTTTACCAATTCAAATTCTTTCAATTACTTTTTGTTATAACATTGAATGTTTTCTAAAAGGCATTTCTTAATTTATTCAAACTATTCCTATGGTGTATACTAACCATCGGAAAAATTTGCATAAAAACCATAACAATAACCATAACAACTAATAACCACAATACATTTATTATTCTATAAAAAGATTTCACATAAACACGTGAAATAACAATGAATGATCAAACCACAATAAGAAATGGGAAAACAAGACTAAGATCTTTCAACCGTAACAAGCGGTCTTCGTCAGAGTCAAAAATCCAACAAGATCTTAGTCTTGTTTTCCCATTTCTTATTGTGGTTTGATCATTTATTATTCTATATAACAAAAAATGTAATAACACCATCCTAAAGATAATATTAATAATAAAACTTATATATAAAAATCTTTGAATAAGAATATTGACATTCGCATAACACATTACTCATAAATTAAGCAATTTTCTATTAAAAAATCGTTATTTTTCAATTAATTTTTTACTTTTCATCATTATTAGGAAATAGAATCGCATTTGAATTGATAAATATTTAAAGTTGATATATTTTGTCAAACTCGTTTCAGAACACATTTGAAAGTTATACGCATATCTCTTAAATAGACAGAGGTTAAATAGAGTAGATTCTCATATGTCATATGACTTTTAATTATCGACTTAATATCTCATAGAAACAATTTTCCAGGAATGTCAGCTCATCCTGAATTGTGGTTCATTTACAGCACTAATCAGTAAAATAATATTGCAAATTATTAAAAATCGTTTGTTTTTAATAATTATCAAAAGATTTCTGATTACTTTTTGATGATTTCCAAGAAGGCAATGAAATATATCTGCTAGAGGAAAATAAGGGGGCCAGGCTAGCTTAGTGGTTACGTGCTCGCCTCTGAACTAATAGGACCAGGGTTCGATCCCCACCTGGACCTCGATTTATTCATGTGGGAACTAAATAAATCTGAGCACGTCGTTCCTCAGAGAAGGACGTTAAACCGTCGGTCCCGAGCCTGTACGATATCAGCTACTCTTTAAAGACCCCCTACTCTAAATACACTTGAGTTAGATAAAATTTAGGACTCCCACTGTAGAATCAATCCTCATTGTGTGGTATCACAAAGGGCCAATGCTCGGCCTACGTGTGTTCCCTAGTGGGACTGCCACTGCAACCTAACCTAACCTAGAGGCAAATAAAATTATAAATCATAAATATATGTAAGATTGAAAACAAACGTGATTTTATTCCATAAACAAAAATTAAATTATACGCTAATTACTCCAAATTAAAAACAATTAGTAATGGATAATAATAATCGATAAGTCCATATAAAAATAAACAAACAGGTTACTCTAATATTAGTTGACAGTTGGTAACACTGGTTGTGTTGCTATAAGCCAGTGTTGCCAGCTTACCTGTATCAATTTTTTTTATCAAATCTTTATTAAATTGTTATATTTCTATAGATTTAAAAAGAGATGTTTTGTTTTCATTAGTGCTATTGAATCATTTGACAACATATGAAAAATGTATAAATATAGACGACAAAATTTTGATTTATCTTCATATAAATTATGATTTATGGAGAAAAAAAAAGAGAACATAAATATTTTCAATTTAAATCAGCAAATAAAACAACGTACCTACATTGAAAGTGATTCGAACCTTGACTTGTAGATTGATAGCTTTACTTTTTTGTGATTGCTGTATTGCTTAGTTGTTTTTTTTATATTTTGTTTTGATACACCAGATTTTTTTTGTCAGTCAAAGCGATGTTTTTATGACATTAGGTTAATCTCGAGCGCAGTTTATTGAGATATTCTACAAGAAATAGAGTGCCTTGTTATGACAGTTACATCCCATGAGTGCCCGAGCATTTCATTTTGTTTTTTATTTAGTTCCATCTTCTCTTTTCCTTTTATAATAAATCAAAAGTTGTTTCAATTACTGCAGGCATTGTTATTTCATATTAAAGGTTTTTTTTTTTAAAAAAAAAAAGAAACTATCTTTGTTTCATAAAAAAAAAAAAAAAAAAAAAAAAAAAAAAAAAAAAAAAACCCCCCCCCCTCAAATTCTGATCAATGTTAAACAAAAATCAAGAAGGTTTAAGATATGTGGGAAGATAAATTATAACAGATGATGTTATGGCAGATAATGTCATGACAGATGATGTTATGACAGATAATGTTATAACAGATTATGTCATGACTGATAATGTCATGCAGATAATGTTATGACAGATGTTGTCATGAGAGATAATGTCATGACAGATAATGTTATGATAGATAATGTTATAACAGATAATGTCATGACTGATAATGTCATGACAGATAATGTTATGACAGATGTTGTCATGAGAGATAATGTTATGACAAATAATGTTATGACAGATATTGTTATTACAGATAATGTTTTGACAGATAATATTATGAGAGATAATGTTATGACAGATGTTGTCATGAGAGATAATGTTATGACAATAACGTTATGACAGATAATGTCATGACAGATAATGTTATGACAGATAATGTCATGACAGATAATGTTATAACAGGTAATGTCATGACTGATAATGTCATGACAGATAATGTTATGACAGATGTTGTCATGAGAGATAATGTTATGACAAATAATGTTATGACAGATATTGTTATTACAGATAATGTTTTGACAGATAATATTATGAGAGATAATGTTATGACAGATGTTGTCATGAGAGATAACGTTATGACAGATAATGTTATTACAGATAATGTTATGACAAATAATGTTATAACAGATAATGTTATGACAGATAATGTCATGACAGATGATGTTATGACAGATAATGTTATAACAGATTATGTCATGACAGATAATGTCATGACAGATAATGTTATTACAGATAATGTTATGACAAATAATGTTATAACAGATAATGTTATGACAGATGTTGTCATGAGAGATAATGTTATGACAACAACGTTATGACAGATAATGTTATGACAGATGTAGCATGATAGTAATATAAAAAAGGACATTAACTTTTGTTTCTAAGGATACCATATTTTTTTGTTAACATATTTATTTATAAATATACATTTCTCATATCTTGCGTAACAAGCATATGTAGAATGGGTAATACAAATAGCTTTGATACACACTAGTAAAGAATGAAACCCATTGGTTCAACTTATCACTTTGTTTCTTGATTGTACTCGTAGTAGATCCCAAAGTGGGTTCCGTGGAACCAAGGGGATTCTTAACGGACTGTCTGGGGTTCCGTGAAAACATTTAGTAAAAACTTTTTGCTATTTTTTTTTTTTTTTTGGTGGGTATAGATTTGTTCTATATTTCTTGTGAATCATGAAACCGAATAATGTTTATACCTATATACACCCATAATTAGAAGTGGTCAAAATTTTATTCATATTTAGGATGAATCACTAGTCAGTTTTTGGAACTATCTCATGCTCGGATTTCCTGCTATTGTAAAAGTAGCACTTCACACATTGCTGCCATTTCCCACTACCTACACATGTGAAACTGGATTTTCCATTTGAAACTGCCATAGAAACCAAATACCGAAGTAGACTTAATGCTAGGGCTAACTTGAGAACCAAACTCTCGACTATAAAGCAAAAAATGATTACAAAACAAACTCTATGGTAAAATATATAGTAATTCTGTTTTATGTGCTATGCACTCGTGAAAAATATGAAAATTAAAATCTTTTTAGTTTTGAATTTTTATTCGAGAAATACACATTGCAGTAATATTACTTTTTTAATTGTTTTTAAACATACATACTATTTGAAAAGGCATTTGAAAATATTTATATTATGATTGTATGAAATCATTAGAATCTGGGGTTCCCGGTATACTGACTGGAACCAAAACGGGTTCCGCGTGGAAAAAGTCTGAAGAACTCTGTAGTAGATAATCATAGTCGTAGATCCCTCGGCCATCTTCTCTTGAGTCGTCTTGGGGGATTCCTGGAAGGTCAGGAAGAAGGAAGGTCAATATTTCTTAAGAACAAAAAGAATAAGTTAATTTAATTGACCTTTCCTTACTTGTTTTTTATAGCAGAACTGATTAGAACAAAGTATAATGGTAGGCACTAAAGCTTAAAATATTGGTTTATTCATTCTTCAAAAAATATTATTTCTTGGATGGTAGATATTGTATGGTTTGCTATTTAAAATGTGGAAGAAATTTTTGCTCTTTTTAACTCCCTTTTGATTTAATAAATAAAGAATTATTTAAATAACTGAAGTAATATATTGTTGATTTAAAAAGTGAAATACTGTTAGAAAAATCATAAAAGGAGAAATATATTGCGAATAATTGCGAAGGGAATGTCGCCTGTGAGAATGGACTGTCGGCCACTCGAAGCAGTTGTTATAATCGACTAAGCCCTACCAATTACCGGGCTCAAACCCGTAAAATGTAAATGAAGCAGCCCTGGAGGGGGGGTGAGCAGCACGCTAGGTCTAGTTGGCCCTTTGGCTCGCAACAACTGCCCTGCAAATGTCGATCGCCCTTCTCTTGGTAGGTGCTACTTACTGCCAGTCCGCTTTGTTATTATTCCAGCTACAGGTTTTCGCTTTCAACGTCTTTCAACTGTAGCCTTTCGGGCAATGCCCTCTTACTATTACTACTACTTCTTCTGATATAAGCCTATATTATTTGGTGGCACATTTTGTGTCTTGAAGGAGCTACAGGTCAAACTTGATTCTCTTAGATGCAGTATTGTAAATGTCAATAGCGACAGCTACTAATGACTGTTACTGCAAAACTAGCTACAGGTAAACTACATCGTCAATCAGCTATAACCCTGAAAATATGGATTAACCCCGTCTACTGGTAAGTGCCACTTACTGCCGCTCCACTTTGTTATTACCCAGTCAAAATAATCTTCAAACCTTTCAAATGTATAATGTCGCTTTTATAATAAATACCCAAGTGTTATTTTCTTCCATTCTAATTCATTACCCTATTAAAGGTAATTTTTTGTTTTCATCAAAGCTCTACGAACACGAATTATAATTTTTCTAGCGTTCCTAATAATCCATTTTAACATTCTGATCCACTAGTGCTATAAAAATTATTTATTTCTTGTAATTTTTGCTTATAGGAAATCTGTTAAAAGTTAATCCACATTTCATTAAATTAATCATTATAACCAACTACAGTTTGCTTATAAATAATCCTTTTCCTTTTTTCAATGCTATGTTTATTAGTAAACATAAGTATAACAAATATGGGTTACTTGCCGTTGCGTCTACAACGTGCTTGATCCTTTCTCTTTTCTCCTGAAGACGGATTACCTAAAAATTTGAGTTTGTAAGTGTGTTACTCTTCTTTGATTTGAACTCATTTTTATAACATAGACATGTTATATATATATTTGTATAACATACATTTACTATCTGCTTTCTCTGTAAAGTCTGGCATTACGATGTGAGCAAACATCATAAAATCAACAAAAACCTTCAATGCTAACAAACGAACGAGCAACCTAAACTACGAATGTACTACTAACACTTAACGGAATGTTGTTACCCAGGAAAGTTACCTACTTATAACACCTCTTAGTTTTCTTATATATATACATATAACAGCTAATTTGTAATTACTATAATCATCTTAAAGATAAAAATTAAACTAAAATACACTGATCACTTTAAATTGTATTTTTTCAGAAGATATTTAAAGATTTCGATATGGTAATACAATTGATATTAGTTATATTAGTTACTCCTATCAAAATATTACCAGCTATTTGCTTTCAATACAGTTTCAAGATTATACCAATGAATTATTTTTCTTTTAATTCTATTTTTGGTTTAAGAAATAAATATTTTGTATAATATTTATTCGAAATATTTACAAAAATGTAAAACTGAAATATTAAAATTGAAATTTTAATATTTTTTTAAACTATATTAAAATTGAAATATAAATGAAAGTAAATTAATGTTAAAACATTTTTAAAACAAGCCCAGTTCTGTACGTGTAACAGATTAAAATATTTTTAAAACAAGTTCCTTTATTTACTTGGAACGAATTAAAATATTTGTAAAGCAAGTCGCTTTATGGGCTTGGAATGGATTAAGATATTTTTAAAACAAGTCCATTTCTGGACTTGGAACAGATTAAAATATTTGTAAAACAAGTCCCTCTCTGGACTTGGAACGGATTAAAATATTTGTAAAGCAAGTCTGTTTGTGGACTTGGAATGGATTAAAATATTTGTAAAGCAAGTCTGTTTATGGACTTGGAACAGACTAAAATATTAGTAAAGCAAGTCCCTTTATGGACTTGTAATGGATTAAAATATTTTTAAAACAAGTTCTTTTATAGACTTGGAACAGATAAACAAATTTGTAAAGCAAGTCTCCTTCTAGAGTTGTAAGAGATTAAAATATTTTTAAAACAAGTCTCATTCTGGACTTCTAACGAATTAAAATATTTTTAAAAAAAGTCCTTTTCTGGACTTGGAAAAGTTTTTTAATAAAAAAACTCGTTTTGGAACTCATAAAGTTAGGTTTTTGAATGGCCTTCTGGAAAAAATTATGGGCAAGAACCTATGTATGAGTGTATGTGATTGTTTGGTTAGATTGGGGATTAGAAGGTTTTCTACTTTGAACAAATAGTGGAAAACAGGTTGATAAAAACGATTAGCATACACGGCATATGAGATGCCTAATCTACTAATAGCATTAATCTAGAACATAAACAAAAGTTCTGTTATTACTGTGAGAAAAGATATATGAATAATTACCGAGTCTCATCAGAACGACAAGTAACAGTGACGTAGCAGCCTTATCTCCCCTTCTGCCCCTCCTACCCCCGTATTTTCTTTTTTATTTAAAAAACTACAATTCATCTCATCGCCCCCATTTTCTCAGCATTCACTAACCTTTCATCCATTATTTCCTCCAACCCAACCGAACAACAGTCATATCTGTTCTCGACCATAATCCCTTCCAGAATTCCATTCAAAAAAACCGAATTGTACGAGTTTCCAAACGAATTTTTTTCGACTTATCTTTGAGCGTTTTCTAATAACAAAATTTCAACGGCAACCAAAGCAAAAAAACCTGGAATTTTTTGTTCGGAATCGTTCAAGAACCGAATTAAGACTGTACTTGACATTCTGAGGTAAAATGGATAAACCAACAAAAGTCTCCACACAAATGAAGTTTTATTCAACGCGTTTCGAACACTTTGTGTTCATCATCAGGAAGGCACTATAATACAAATTATATCTAATCAGTTACAAAATTAGATATAATTTGTATTATAGTGTCTTCCTGATGATAAACACAAAGTGTTCGAAACGCGTTGAATAAAACTTCATTTGTGTGGAGACTTTTGTTGGTTTATCCATTTTACCTCAGAATGAGTAAATAACACACAATTACGGATTGCACAACTAATGAGTACTTGACATTGTATTTTACTCAAAATAGACAGTGCATTAATACAAAAACTCACATCAAATAAAGATGTAATAACACTTTATAAAAGTTTTTTCATTAAAAGTAATTTAAAAAAAATAATCGGTTCCAAGGCCAAAAAGACGCTTGTTTTAAAAATATTTTAATCCATTTCAAGTCCAGAAAGGGACTTGCTTTAAAAATATTTAAAATTAATTTAAATATATATATATATATATATAAAGAACAGATTATATGAAAAATATACGTAGTTTTTCTTAAATACATGAATACTCTTACCTTGCTGGTGATTTGCGGACGGATTAGAATATTTTTAAAACAAGTGTATGTCCCTTCTTTGATAAATGCATAATGAATGCGTTTGTCGAGGAGAGGGAAGAAGGTTATTGACTTTTTGAGAAGAACTTATCAATTGTGACTTGTTTCAACAAATCTTTCTGGACTTATCTCGCACGTTTTGGATTACTACAATTTTAACGGTAATAAAAACAAAAAAAAAATCTAAAATTTTCTTGCTCGTATTCAGAATTGTATGAGTTGAGAATAGTTCAAGAACCGAGGTATGATTGTATTTGACATTGTATTATACAGTAAATATATCCTGCATTAAATACAGAAACTCACATCAAATTAAGTTCTGATAACAGACTTAAAATAACGGTCTTCATACTTGCTGTAGATATTGCTCTGATCATACTCCTCCTCCGTACTTCAACACAAATCTTTCAAACATCACGTCCTATCCTCTTTTCACTATACTCTCTAAATCAAATCCTTAAAACTGTACTAATAAACACTTAAATTAAGGAACATCATTAATAAAAGAGTTTGTAAAGTAATAAATACATAATTCTTATTAAGAAATACTTGAGTACAATCAGTTTATATAAAATATGTTTTTTTTTATTATTATAATGGCAACGAGTGAGTAGGTATTCATGTTAATGGCTTCCACAGATTTCTCAAGTTATTGCATAAAAACGATATTACTGCAATATACATGGTAAACACTCAATGCCACGGTTTACTTTTTCAAGTGGCTGAGTTCTTTTGACACATTTACTTATTTTTACTATATTTTCCTAACATAATGAGGCACTTCTAAAGCTACCCTTAAAGTTACCATCGTCATCTCAGCATGCTTCATATATTCTGATATATTTTTTAAAGCCAATTTATTTTCTCCTGTTATATAATAAGTATTTTAATGTATAACTTCCTTAAAATCATTTTAATTAGTTAGGGCTCATCGTAGTTAGGTTGCAGTGGCAGTCCCACAAGGGAACAGACGTAGGCCGAGTATTGGCCCTTTATGATACCACACAATGAGGATTGATTCTACAGTGGGAAACCTAAATTTTGCCTAACTCAAATGTATTTAGAGTAGGGATCTTTAACTAGTACCTGACATCGTACAGGCTCGGGACCGACGGTTTAACGTCCTTCTCCGAGGGACGACGTGCTCAGATTTATACACCTCCCGCGTGAATAAATCGAGGGCTAGGTGAGGATTGAACCCCGGTCCTATCAGTTCAAAGGTGAGCACGTAACCACTGAGCTAGCCTGGCCCCCAAGCCATCGTAGTTATTTTCAATGCTTTTTCAATATTGAACCTCAGATCAGAGCATGTCATAAGGAAAAGATTTTGGTATTTATTTGAGAATTTCAGCTGCAAACAATTGTTGGTGTTGAGATGGACTAGTGATTATCATGCTTACCATTTTGACGGATATTTTGAATTATCAGACCGCTCTGACTCAATATATTTTTTAAAGTAAAATTTTTTATTTTGCAGTTTTTATTGATGTTTGCTGTTAGCTAAATTAATAACAAAGTCTGGTATCAAAATATTATTATCTAAACAAACAAAAGTCTCCACACAAATGAAGTTTTATTCAACAACAACAATGTGTTTCAAACACTTTGTGTTCATCATCAGGAAGAAACCAAGGATGTGGTGCTAAAAGGTTGGACCAGTGAAAACCATTTGTTTACCTCAGAATGAGTAAATTCCACACAATTACGGATTGCACAACTAATGAATTAATATTTAAATCTTTAGTCATACCCTCTGTTAATTGAAGTATTTCCACTGGTATAGTCAACCACCAAAACAATGCTGAATACTAGTATTTAAGCATTTTATATTATATGGTTACTCCTTGAATGGATGATATGTACTGTCGTGCCCCTGTGTTGTGGTTCACCTATTGTTAATGGTTATGGAATGTGGCCATAAAGGAGCCGCACCATCAGCTCCTCCCTAACACAAAATGGTCTTGGATGAAAAATGACTTACGTAATATCAAGTGATCACTGAAGTGAAGTGTTCAGTGAAAACAACATTGACTATAGGGGTCACGTAGCTCAGTGGTTAACGTACTCGCCTCTGAACTGGTAGTCCAGGGTTCTATCCCCACCTAGGCCTCGATTTTTATTCACGCGAGAGGTGAATAAATCTGAATACGTTGTCCCACGGAGAGTATGTTAAGCTGTCGGTCCCAAGCCTGTACGATGTCAGGTACTGGTTAATGATCCCTACTCTAAATAAACTTGAGTTAGGCAAAATTTAGGACCGCTAATGTTGAATGACTGATCAAACAGACCGTAAAGGGCCGACGTTAAAAACCTGCTAGGAGAGTGATTTAAACAGTAAAAAAAAAACATTGTTATAGTTGAATTAAGGAAGCCTAGTAGAGTATATGGAATAGTGTTGATAACAGTACTATAATTATTAGCACGTCTTTTAATAAAATTATACAAAATTCTAAACATGAATTAGGTTATTCGAATTCCGCAATTCAAACACCCAAAAAAATTTCAAAATATTCGATTAATGATCATGAATAGTTGCTTATTACTATTAGTCAACGGATAAATTATTTAAAAATTAATTTATAAAGATTTTAAAATGACTTGCTTTGATGGAACTTTATAAACTTGTCTGCTTTTTTACGATTTTTGCTAGCGTAACGTGACGATTGACATGACGATTGACATAAATTGACATTAGCGTTCATCATAATTAACTCTAGGGTACAATACATGGCTGTCAATAATACTTAATGCAAAGTCTGATTTGCTAGTAGCCCCATAGGCAAGCGCCTAACATGACATACTTCAAACGGTGTTTAGTTTACTAAACAGATTAATAAATAATTTAGTTTACTAAGTTTTATTAAAGAGAAAAAAAAACTTATTTGGTGAAACGAGTTGAAATACTTTAAATAACTTCACAATATTAAAGAAAGAAAAATATGTACTAAAAATAAAATATATTTTGCCTTTTCTGGCCCAATTTATTTACAGTATTGTATTAAAAAATTGTATTAAATTCATGCATTGCTTTATAACCACAGAGGTTAGTGTTATTAATATTAGAAGTATAATACACCTTCTTACCTCGTACACTGCTGCTGTAGCTCTCTGACCGGTTTCGGGCATCACCCATCTTCAACAAGAATGGATCAAAGGCGTCCAAATTTCTGTTACATAACCTACCTACTTTCCCAGTGCTGCCTAGATTTTATTTTTTTAATTATTTTGACACTATTTTATTTTATTTTAGTTACTATTATTTAGTTTATTTCTTTTTCTATTATTTTCGTCATTGTCAAGTCTGTCAATTCGTCGTTTCATTTTTCTTAATAGCTTAAATAATATATCAGTTTGATTATTTACTTGTTCATTTATTAAATTACCCGATTCTTTATGCATAAATATCTCTAATTCTTCAGTTACGTTAAGTCTTCGTCCTTTCTGTCCTGTTTTTATTAAGTCCTTGTAATATAAAATTTATACTTCCAATATTAAAAAAAGTATTGTTTCATAAAATTATATCAAAATATTTATAAATATTATTAGAATATTATTAAAAGTACATATATATCAATAATGTTATTTAGATTTAATTTTTTTACCAAAATTCACGATGAAGTCATTTGCTATCTCTACTATGGTAAAGACCAGCAGACCTTAAAATACAAACTGTGTCTGACCATTATATATATTGAGAGAAAGCACGTGATACAAATACAGTACCAAATACATTCTATATACAAAATTACTATCGGTTTTTACAACAAAACTCTGTTAATAAGACTATATTTTGTAAATAAGTGGTAAAATTTTAAAGAAGAAAGTTTTTTACGTCACGTAACGTAATGTGACGATTGACGTTCTGATTCTTAGCGTAACGTGACGATTGACGTTCCGGTCCGTAGCGAAACGTGACGATTGACGGTCCCGAGCTTAGTGTAACGTGACGATTGACGTAACTAGATATTAGCGCTTATCATAATTAACTCTAGGATGCAGTGCGAAGCTGTCAATAGTACTTAATGCAAAGATCTTTTACCAATTCTTTTATCCTTACTCCCAGTTGGTAAATTAATTTACATTGATAAAGTCAGTAGTTTTGTTATAGTTACTGCATACATTGTAAGCTAAACTATTGAATTATTCAGCCAATCAGGTTATATTAATTAGCAATCGGCATTTTTGCAGGATCAGTTGTTATACAAATAAAATATCAAACTAAGCCAGTTATATTGGAATAACAATGTTTTCAACATATCATCTGCTCTTTTGCTTTTAAAAAATGTATTGTTTTATAATTTTGAGAATTGCTAGATTAGAAAGGGCTAAATTGTTTGTACCGTCAGCAAATATAGGGCCAACTTTGAAATGAAAAGCACTTTTAATCAAAGGCAAAGGAAGTGGTTGTTTTTTTTTTTTGAAAAAAAAATAGGGGTGGAGTGACAGGGGTGGCGATAGAAGAGAAGTGAAGTGAGAGCAGTGAGAGATAGATTGGAGTGCGGGTCATAATTTAAATTGCTCACAGATGACTGGGTGGGTTTCCAGCCAGGTAAACGTCCTGAAGTGATAACGAGCGGGAATGAGATAGTTGCCGGTCAACCCCTAGTGTGTGTGGGTCTACCCTATGCAGCTTTAAAAATAAATTTCACCCTTTACTCCCACAATTTTTTTTTAATAACATTGGTAGGCGTATCACAGTGGCGTGGCCAGGGGTGGGTGGGGGTGGCGTTCTACCCCGGGCCAAACGTGCCAGGGGGTGGTATTTTGAGGGGGTAAGAACGGAAAATAGAAAAATATTCAAATCATAAAGAGCTAACGAAAAATATGAAATTTTATAACAAAATTAGTTTTTATATTCATGTATGCGATAACATTAAGAATGCATGCGATAACATTCTTGGTCCCCAACCGTCTCTGTACCAGTGTGTTTGGTTACCCTATCTTATCTATCTTTAAGAAAGTTCAAACGAAATATTAGAGACTGGGAGTGTGTTTAATTTCTCTATGTTCTTTTATTTATATTGAACTTTATTTGTCACTTTCAGATCGTATTTTCGTCGAAAAAATGTAAGACAAATGATGTTATTGTGTCTATGTAAGTTCGATTCATCGATATTAACTCAGTTACATCTACCTTTGGATACCGCTATACCTATATTTTGATTCTTTTCATTAAAAACATTCACTTACTTGCAAAAAAAAATTGGTAATTCTGTTTTTAAACCGGTTTTTCAACTGTAATATTTGCAAATTAAAAATAAATTTATTTTAAATTTTTCGAAACTTTTTATTTAAAACAGTTGAAAGTTCATTTATATTTGTTTCTATAGGCAGTTAATTTAAATGAACAATTTTTGATGATTTCAATTTTACGTTTTTGTTTTGAAAAATCTTTGGATATCTTTGATGATGACTGTGTATGTATACGAGTACGGTGATAAGATGAAAGTGTGAGACTAATAACAGTAGTCTAAAATTAGATTCTTCATTGTAGTTCCATGAAAATAAATATTTTGAGGACGTTCTGGAATGTTGAAGGTCTACGGATTATCATGGAAGCGGTAGAAGCGGTGACACTGCTACGACACTGGTCACATTCATTTTTTAGAAGCACACTAACTCAATTATTACATATAAGAAGGACAGAATGCCATGAACAAGGCACTACTATTTTGAAAATATTTCTACAGAATGGTTTTCAGTAATAAATTTAAATTGAACCTTTTTAACAATTACCTATGATAATAAAAAAAAAATATACAGGCATTATGATTTAGAAATAAAGTTATTCATTAATTACGATCCTGCTAATAGCATAATTACAGTAAATTATACCCCATAAAGCAAAGAAACAAATCTGAATAATTATTTATATAGCTTATCGACTATTGAATATTCAAAATACTAATTTAGTTATCGAGGACTACGTTAAATTAATACTATATTTAAAGCAGGAGTTTATCCAAAAATTGTTCGGTATTCTCAAGACATATTGAAAGGAAGTATGTAAAACATTATTCACATTTCTTCTTTTTGTACAGTATAATTGTCAAAGGTAAATGAATTATCTTGGAAAATTATTGTGACATCGAAAATTCACATGTCATATTAATAAATACTATAACAGATATACTTGTCATATAGTATGTTCGGTCTGTTATGTTATTTATTATTTATTTATTTATTTACTGTAGGGTAAAAAGCTAATGAAATGGTCTCCACATATAAACTTTAATCGTAAAAACAACGCGTTTCAAACACATAGTGTTCTTCTTCAAGCATTAACTAAAAAAAATACGATATCATTGGAGAGTTATCTGTAGTAGAAAATAAAAATAATATAAAATGAAATAAGGAAGAGAGTACGAACCTACGGGTTTACCGTTTTATATGTGGAGACCATTTCATTAGCTTTTTACCCTACAATGAGTAAATACCACATAATTACTGATTACACTACGTTAGAATTTATTTATTTGTTTATTATTAACATATCGTGTGTATTCATGTAATCATAAGTAGATTTACACGAGAATTCATTTCCTTGTACAAAAGAAGAGATGTGAAGAATTCCTTTAATAAATACTTTAATAATTCCTTTAAATACTTCCTTTAATTATAATTAATGCCTTGAACACACCGAAAAATTTTCGGTCTAAATACGGTTTGTTATTAATTTGGCCTAATTTTCGATAACTGAATTGGTATTTTAAAGATTAATAAACAGTAAGTTAATAAAAAATTAAAAATGCGATAAATTATTATAACTAACTAATAGAATGATATAGTAATTCAAGTTTAGTGTAGAATTATTTCCGTGTGGAAGAAAAAAAAATAAAGGACACATGTTTGGGCTTTAAATAAAATCATGGCTCTGTGAATAAAGCAGTAAAGAGGTGCTAAAACTTCGTAAGAGCAACTTACATATATAGTAAGAGAAAAAAAAGCAAAAAACAGTATAAAGCAAAAAGTAGTGTACATATATAAGGCTAATAGTTATGTAATAGGGGGCCAGGCTAGCTCAGTGGTTACGTGCTAACCTCTGAACTGATAGGACCGGGGTTCGATCCTCACCTGGCCCTCCATTTATTCACGCGGGAGGTGAATAAATCTGAGCACGTCGTCTCTCGGAGAAGGACGTTAAACCGTCGGTCCCGAGCCTGTACGATGTCAGGTACTCGTTAAAGATCCCTACTCTAAATACATTTGAGTTTAGTACTCCCACTGTAGAATCAATCTTCATTGTGTGGTATCACAAAGGGCCAATGCTTGGCCTACGTGTGTTCCCTTGTGAGACTATTTGCTTAAACTATACCGCTATACCTATATTTTGATTCTTCTAATTAAAAACATTCACTTACTTGTAAAAAAAATTGCATATATTCTAGCCTGTTACCATTTCATGCATAGGCACTTACATGACCCAATTCACTTATACTTATCATTTCACTATATTCTACAATCTGCATATAGATTACAATTTTAGATTCTTATGTAAAAACAGAAACTTTTAAATTAATCCTTTGCAGTGATTTTTTTTTTTTTACATAGTTACAACAACGTAAATGAAACATTACCAGTGACAATGATGAAATAAATATATACATTTACACATGGAGGCAGGAAGGGAAGAAATAATCCAGTAATTATACTTTCTGGCGTGAAAAATAAGTTATAAAACATAGATTAAATTTACAAGTCACTAGAGTAATTCACACTAATAAGTCTCTTGGCCACTTTCTCTTCAGACGCCTTTAGGTATTTCCTGGGATATTTGTTGAGTAGATGTTTTGGACTAAGGGATTGTTATTGCTACAAAGATTTTTATGGAAGGCTTTGTAGCGAGATATTGCCATTTGATGAACTGTTGAAATCCTGAAGTCTGAATAGATTATTTGATGATGAAATTTAAAGATTAAACTTAAGTATTATTTGTTAAATTAACAGTTCCTTCATTCAATGAAAAAAAAAACTAACCATGACTATTACATTTTCTATAGTGCATGTAATTTGTATATAATGGTATTATTTTTTGATAGAGTTAATGTAATTCAAAATTTTTTCGGGATAAATTTTTGATTCATTTTCATTTTCTTAATTTAATTATGGTAAATGTGCAATCAAAGCAATTAGAATGTAAATATTGATATTAGTTTCAAAATGGTAAATCTAAATTACTGGCTGAATATTAGTAAGAAATACCTGATGAGAGGCTCTAAGTGGGAGGGATTACCAGCTCTGTGTAGCTTGATTGAATTAAGCAGCAATATCAATAGCCCTTGATCCGTAGTGCTGTTCACACATTGATAGAGGAAATACGAGTAACAGTGTTACCATTTCATCAGCTTTACGAGATGACAGTAAAAGCAATTAACGCAAACAATTAACGCAAAATAGAATAAAAAACATGTAAAAACTAAATTAAATGTGCCCTTTATAAGAAAAGACTATTCTAACTTAGTGCAATCAGTTATTATTTGGTATTTATTCATTGTAGGGTAAAAAGCTAATAAAATGGTCTCCACATATAAAAATTTAAATTCCCAAGTGTACAATTTTCCTTATTTAGTTATATAAAAAGATTTTACATAAACACGTGAAATAACAATCAATGATCAAACCACAATAAGAAATGGGAAAACAAGACTAAGATCTTTCAACCGTAACAAGCAGTCTTCGTCAGAGTCAAAAAACCCAACTGAACACTAGATGCAGAAAACATCTGGTGAGGAGTTGAGAAGAGTGGGAGGGAAGAGTGGTATTTTAAAAGGGTGAAGTCCTTTCCTGCGCTTTTACCCTTTTAAAATACCACTCTTCCCTCCCACTCTTCTCAACTCCTCACCAGATGTTTTCTGCATCTAGTGTTCAGTTGGGTTTTTGACTCTGACGAAGACAGCTTGTTACAGTTGAAAGATCTTAGTCTTGTTTTCCCATTTCTTATTGTGGTTTGATCATTTATTTAGTTATATATAAAAAAAAGTTCAATTCTCTCCATATTCCTATATTGTTTATATTTCGTTATAGTTCTCTGTGTTATATTTTCAATATGTTTGCTACACTTAGTCTTAGAGCAAATGTAAAGGCTCAGCCTAACCTTTAGGAGAAAAAAAACAATGAAATTTACCTGCCTTCTAATATGAAACAGATGTACCCCTTATAATATATATATGTATATATATATATATATATATATACTTATACCCCCATACCCTACCCACGTCCATCCTATTCCCAGTCAGTTGTACCACAGACACTCACCCTTAGGTTTGCACTCTCTTCCTTATTTTATTTTTATTTTGTACGTTGTACTATAGATAACTCTCTGGTGTCATTGCATTTTTTAGTTAATGCCTAAGGAAGAACACTACCTGTTCGAAACGCGTTGTTTATACCATTAAATGTTTATATGCGGAGACAATTTCATTAGCTCTTTACCATACAAAAAGACTATTGTTAAACAAGCCTCAATCTTGTAATATTACTTATGTTAAAATATAAACATAGTGGGTTGTTATCTAAAAAAGTGCTATGTCACGTTAAAAGCTACACCTTTGATTGAGTTATAGCAGGCTTTATCCTATGTGTAGTCCTTGGATTGATATCTGCCTATTTGTGATGAAATTTTTATTTCTTCCCTGTAGCTTTTAGTTGTACTAGAGTTTTCAATTTTTGCATTTGGTATTTTACTAATGCAAGTATTGTATTATATAAATTCCATGGATTTTGAATTTTTCTTTACCTATATGTTGATCTCAATATTGACCTATATGATGACCTACAAGTTGATCTATATGTTGACCTATATGTTGCCAGATACGATAACTCGCATAGGATTTTCTAAAGAAAGGGTCAAAATGACTGCAAATAGTTACCTTGATTGGAAGCTTTCAAAATTTTATAAAAGTCTTATATATAGTAACGGGTAAAAGTATGATAACAAAGCAGGTTAAAATAAGTTCACTATCATGTGGATACCATGGAAAAAGAGATTACTTTGAAAGGAAGCAGAAGAACCTTTAGAAAAGTTTAGACCAAATAATTTTAAATTGATCTTGAGCCTTCTTCTACATCCTTCTCAGGATTCCAACAATTGATAAAAAGTATAAGTCACAGATGAAAGATCGCTAAAACAACCTGGCCTAATATAGTTTAAACAAATCATTCCAACTGAATTTCCATTTTCAATTAAATGCTATATGTTCAAAGAAAGGATTTAAAAATAAATGTAAAATATCTATCCATAATTTTCCTTTTTTACTACTATTTGTGAAAAATGTAATTAACTTTTTTTACTAATAATGCAAATTCTCTGTCTAGAATAAGTGGAAACTCACTTACATTGGCATGACTGTGCGCTCCTTTGAGAAAAGAACCCGGGAACATTTTAATGAATAGTTGCAAAGAAAAAATGACAATAAGAATAATAAAGAATTTTTTTCACATTTTGCGAAACACCTTGTCACACAAAATCACAGCTTTGATCCAAACTTGAACCTTACCATCCTACATGTGAATAGAAAGTTTAAAGAAATTTGTAATTTGGAAGCTTTTCAAATAAACAAGGCCGTCATTAATAATCCTTCTGCCTCTCTATGCCTTAATGATCAAATTCCTGGGTTTCCAAAATTTCTTAAGCTGTTACTAGAATCACAAAGTATAAATTAAAAAAAAAAGTTTCTTTCCTCTAAATTATTGGTTCTGGCCTTCTCTATTTCAGTTAATGGTTTTCAAGCATACCCGATACCTTTGTCACCTTATCTCCTATATGCCTATCCCCACTCTTTCGCAAAGGATCTGTTTCCTACTAGTTGTTTTCACTTGACCAACCCGTCAGTACCACATCTTTGGAGATGTCTTGAATTCTCTTAATTGAATTTTATTATTTCACTCTAATTTTTGTAACTAATTAGATATAATTTGTATTATAGTGTCTTGCTGATGATGAACACAAAGTGTTCGAAACGCGTTGAATAAAACTTCATTTGTGTAGAGACTTTTGTTGGTTTATCCATTTTACCTCAGAATAGTTAAAATAAGTTGACTATCATGTAGATACATTGGAAAAAGAGATTACTATGAAAGGAAGCAGAAGAACCTTTAGAAAAGTTTAAACTAAATAATTTTAAATTGGTTTTAAAATTAGCTTTCTTCTACATCCTTCTCAGGATTCCAATAATTGATAAAAAGTATAAGTGACAGATGAAAGATCGCTAAAACAACCTGGCCTAATATAGTTTAAACAAATCATTCCAACTGAACTTGCATCTTTAATAAAATGCTATATGTTCAAAGTATGGATTTAAAAATATATGTAAAATATTTATCCATAATTTTTCTTCCTTACTACTATTTGTGAAAGCTGTAATTAACTTTTTTTACGAATAATGCAAAATCTCTGTCTAGAATAAGTGGAAACTCGCTCCCTTCCTTTTATACACCTCTGCATATCAGATTGATCAATCATTTAAAGTTTCTAATAACTGATGTAATTATTATTGGCGCAATTAGCTATTGCTATCAATAGCTATTATTGACTATCAATAAGTTTGATATTACATCTCTAATGTTTGCCGAATTAAAATAAAACAAAAAAATGAATGGGTGTTTAACAAGCTCTAACATGATCTGTTATTCAGCTATTGCAAAGTTCAGAGTAGGCCACTCCCAATTTTTTTTTTAAAAATATGTCAATAAATAAAAAAGTCCACTCATTTGACTGATCATTTAACCTCAAGACTTAATTATCCGTTTGTTTAAGATATTCAAGAACTGTTTGACTTTAGTTAGTATTTGAACTTAAGAATGATGCCCTCTGGTATTTCATGTGATATATCGAAAATCTGTTTCCTTCGTCCTCAGTCATAACAGCAAGTTCAAAGCACGTCTTGAATATTCACACTATACGAGTATTATAACAGAGAAATTTCATGAATTTTAGATCAGAGAAAAGGGAAGTGCAACACTGAAACTATTAACTCACACCTTCTAATTTATTCTCGAGATATTTCATCTGAATATTTATACATAAAATATAACGTCCTGAACATAATTAGAGAACTTAACAGGCGTAAAATAATTAAAGGCAAGAACAATAAACAAATTTGACCCTATGTATTAATGAAAATTATATGCAAACATAAATGGGAATGTGATAATTAATGAACTTTAGTAGCAATAATTAAAGTACAGTTTATTTTATTGTTAATAAAAATAAAACGCAACAGGAAGGGTTTCCGGCGTGCTTGGGCTCCCATTCTCTTTTCTCCTGAAGACCAATTAACAGAAAATTTGAGTTAGTAAGTGTGCCTAGATTTTTTCTAGGATAAAAAATCGAACTCTCGTTGTCAAAGTTTTGGTTTTATTTATAGCCTTTTTCATAGGTAGAAGTAAGAATTTTTTAACTAAGAAAATTAAATTTACATTATTTAAAAGAACAACAATGCTAACCAGACAAAACCTTTGACAAGACTGTCTAGTCCGCTTAACAAAGCACCTTTGTTTTAGTTTCTTTTCTTATTAACTTTTCTAATTTTCTAATTAGTGTTTGATGTTTTCTGCAATATGAAATAGTAACTGTCCAAAAGTTTTATCTTTAAAACTCATTGTTCACAATATACACTTTTTATTATTTATTGTTAAGAAGTGTATATTGTAAACAGTGAGTTTTAAAGATAAAACTTTTGGACAGTTACTATTTCATATTGCAGAAAACATCAAACACTAATTAGAAAATTAGAAAAGTTAATAAGAAAAGAAACTAAAACAAAGGTGCAAAAAGTGTTTAACGAAATATATATATATATTATTAAAATAAGCAGCAGCTTCTGCATTGACCAGTTTCTTGTTGACTCTCTCTAGTTTTCGTATCAGTTTGCGGTGAGACTGTCGCAAGAAACTGGTCAATGCAGAAGCTGCTGCTTATTTTAATAACATATGGTTAAGGGAAGACCTACTGCCATTGTACACAAATATATATATATATATATATATATATATATATATAGGTGTGTTCTCTAATCGGGGTTCGGTCAATTTTCCAGGATAAAAAATCAAACTCTCGTTGCCAACGTTTCGGTTTTATTTAAAACCTTTTTCATAGGCCTACAAACAAAGGATAATAAGAAATCACATATCAACATCAAACATATACACAATATGAAAATGGATTGTTACAACTCATGAATATTACAAGCAGAAATATTTCAGAGATACATAAAACAATATTACTTACAGAAGTAAGAATTTTTTAACTAAGAAAATGAAATTTACATTATTTAAAGGAACAACAATGTTAGCCGGACAAAACCTTCGACTAGACTAATAAGATAACATTACAAATAACCTCAACACTGTTCACTCAAGGGAACTAAATAAATCAAATTTCACTAAACCTCAGCACAACACTCCAGAATAAATATTACTTAAATTAGTAATATCACTTCTATGATTAATCGAACTTAGATCCTTTTTAATATATAACATCTCAAGTGTCTTCCTTCTTTGCTCATCTTTTTCTTTTTCTATTATAGTTGTATCAACTTATATAGTTGTTCAACTTAGTTGAGCGATATTGGTTAAGATATTTAAGACAGCAACCAGCACATTCAAATGAAGATCATGCTGAACTGGAAGTTATAAATAGGAAGTATTTCAAATTTCCTTATGTTGAGGGCTTATCACAATCAATTAGAAAAGTGTTCAAACGAAACGTACCTGAAGTTACACTGGCATTTTATAATAAAAGAAAAAATAAATCTTTATTTTCAAATTTGAAAGAAAAAATACCGAAGGAGTTACAAAGTAACCTCATTTATGCCATCAAATGTAAAGACTGTGACAAGTGTTACTATGGTGAAACTAGTCGTTTTCTCAAAGAAAGGTTGTACCAACATAATTATTCCATAAGAACAAATAAAAGTAACGCAACAGCCTTAGCTGGGCATGCAATAAACGAAAGTCACACGTTCGATTTTGAAGATACAACTATAATAGAAAAAGAAAAAGTTGAGCAAAGAAGGAAGACACTTGAGATGTTATATATTAAAAAGGATCTAAGTTCGATTAATCATAGAAGTGATATTACTAATTTAAGTAATATTTATTCTGGAGTGTTGTGCTGAGGTTTAGTGAAATTTGATTTATTTAGTTCCCTTGAGTGAACAGTGTTGAGGTTATTTGTAATGTTATCTTATTAGTCTAGTCGAAGGTTTTGTCCGGCTAACATTGTTGTTCCTTTAAATAATGTAAATTTCATTTTCTTAGTTAAAAAATTCTTACTTCTGTAAGTAATATTGTTTTATGTATCTCTGAAATATTTCTGCTTGTAATATTCATGAGTTGTAACAATCCATTTTCATATTGTGTATATGTTTGATGTTGATATGTGATTTCTTATTATCCTTTGTTTGTAGGCCTATGAAAAAGGTTTTAAATAAAACCGAAACGTTGGCAACGAGAGTTTGATTTTTTATCCTGGAAAATTGACCGAACCCCGATTAGAGAACACACCTATTCTATCAAACGGTCGATATATTATTGAATCTGTTATATATATATTATATATATTATATATATATATATATATATATGCATAATTAATTTTTTGTTTTCTGATTTTTAAAATATTGAGTAATGTTGTTCTACAATATTGATATGTCATGTTCATAATATCTTATTTATGTAAAATTTATTTATTGTATTAAAATGTATAATAATTTTATTATATGTTATGAATTCATATATACATATATTATCATCATTATTATTTTATTATCATTTATATGTTTATATAGAATTATTTATTATAGGTATTTTATAATATAATAGTATATAATTGTATGTTATATTGAAGAAAATACTTGGGCCTGTTTAATCGATTATTAAGTGAACATTGAAAAGAAATGTATTCAGCTGTCGTTGTTATGCGTGCAGGAGACTGATGAGGGTGTATTTGGCAAAGGATAAAAGATGGGTGGGAAAAAAAAAGTTGTTGGTATTGCGTGGTGTGGGAAGTTTTTTGGGGGAGAAGGTTCTCAAAGGACCCCTGCGGGAGCAATAAGAACTCTCTGTAAAAGATCAATATATCAGAGTGTCATCTCCAGGATAGTTCAAATATTTGGGTATTTCTTGCTAAACGCTTGCGCCAGATATGTATTATATTATCTAAGGCTATTTATAATATTAGACAAATTTTGGTGGATATTTAACGAAGATTTCAGTTGTTGTTTTCTCTTAGATATGTAAACACTATAAACTCTTTAATATATTAATATTAGAAGTAGAAAAAACCGTCATACCTCGTAAGTTGATATCGGAGATGTTGGAGCGCTTTCGGATCTTGTCCATCTTCGTTCGCAACTAATCTATGGGGCTATTGTCAAGGGGTTTTACAGTTATGTCCTCTTGATAATATAGTTGTAGTTAAACCCCTTGACAATAGCCCGATAGATTAGTTGCGAACGAAGATGGACAAGATCCGAAAGCGCTCCAACGTCTCCGATATCAACTTACGAGGTATGACGGTTTTTTCTATTTCTAATATTAATCATACTAACCTCAGTGGTATTAACAATATTCATGTCTTCAATATATATTAAACAAGAAAATTTATAGTTTGACAAATATTATAAACGATATTGTGAATCTGCAGTTCACGGAATATACGACTTGTTTTAATCGTCAGTTACACTAAGAACTGCGCTATTCATACAATATTTGGGGGGAAAAAAACCTTTTGTCTTACATAAAACAATTATTCAACCACTTTTCTGGATTGATTTGATGAGTACATTAGTACTTTAGTAGAAAATATGGTATTGTGGAAGATTTTTTAAAGAACAAAGTTATTACTTTCTTTCTCTTTACTGTATGCTGAAAGACTGAAAAGTGCTGAAACGAGACTGTAATATATGCTCTAAAGGTGCAGTTTATGAAGGCAGAAGTAGAGGTACTGGTTTTAGGGTCATAATATACAGGCGACCAAGTAGAAGGTGTGAAAGCTAACAGTTGTTCAACTTTTATGCTCCCCACCCCCCCATGCAAATGCAATCTCACGTTCTCTCTCTCTCTCTCTCTCTCTCCCCCCCCCCCCTCTCTCTCTCTCTTTATATTTATATATATATATATATATATATATATATATATAAAAAGATTTCATATAAACACGTGAAACAACAATCAATGATCAAACCACAATAAGAAATGGGAAAACAAGACTAAGATCTTTCAACCGTAACAAGCGGTCTTCGTCAGAGTCAAAAACCCAACTGGATATATATATATATATATATATATATATATATATATATAGCCTCGTCATCGAAATATAGTATTGAGTTTCTGTTTCTTTTTTTATGTGTTCTTAATGTTAATGTAGTATACTTATTCTGAGGTAGAATGGAAACAAACAAAAGTCTCCGCACAAATGAATTTTTATTCAACGCGTTTCAAACACTTTGTGTTCATCATCAGGAAGACACTATAATACAAGTTATATCTAATCAGTTACAAAATTAGAGTGAAATAATACAATTAAATTAAGAAAATTCAAGACATACCCAAAGAAGTGGTTATGACGGGTTGTCATCATAAAATTATTAGTTCGTGGAATCGTGGATCTTTATATATATACATCAGGATTTGTTTTCTTGACCCAATATTTATATGATGTAATTTTTTTTTTTGAGGGTTGAGGTCCAATGATTTTAAACTAGTCCTTTTGCCGACGTTTCGACATATATTTATGTCATCTTCAGGGCTACAACATGATTGTTTTACAATTAGCACTACTATTACTAATATTTGGTAATTTATTACATTTTAATATGTACAGTAACAAAGAGGAATTTATTGATAAATCAGTTATAACGACTATGGATTATTTTGTTATACATTGACAAGGATATTGTTATAATTATTCTATTGCTTTAGAATTATTGCATAAGTATAGAGATCACTATTTGATTACCTTGGAAATCTGTTTATGTTGCAGCATACTTATTTACTACTGTTTCATGATGGCTGCTATTTGTTTTCTGGGAGGTTTCTTTACGTTTATGTTCTCTTTTGCTTGTTTGAGTAACCAGTCCTCGCCTATTAAACTTTTCCCTATTAAAATACCACTCTTCCCTCCCACTCTTCTCAACCCCTCACCAGATGTTTCTGTATCTAGTGTTTCAGTTAGGTTTTTGACTCTGATGAAGACTGCTTGTTACGGTTGAAAGATCTTAGTCTGTTTTCCCAATATTATATTGTGGTTTGATCATTGATATATACAATATATAAGCTGTATGTATCCAAATACCATAGAAATTACCACGCAGCCTGCAATTACTTGGAAATTATGTAATGTGGCTCCCAGTTCACAAAAGGTTGCCCACGCCTGGTATAAAACATGCAGCAAAAATAACCCTAGTAGACGTAAAGTGTGCTCTTTCAAAAGCAAACTTTCTCAAATCAATTATTTTCTAGTTAAGTTTCCAGACAAATAATATAACTTAAGTTCAGTTAATCAACTTTATTTGTTCCAAAGTTCTGCTTTTGTAATACTTCTTTCATTTTGCATTGGAGACATTTCATTTCCTTATGTAATAATATTATTACTTAACTGTAAATTTCAATTTATAAGTAGAGAATAAGCATACACTGTCAATGCTTATTTCATATGTTTTCTTTCTTTTTTGTTTTTTTTTAGCATGCTCCATATAGTTTATTACTCTCAATGATCAAACCACAGTATGAAATTGGAAAAAAACTTCCAAAAAATTAGTCTTTTTTTTCCATTTCATATTGTGGTTTGATCATTGATTGTTTTTTCACGTGTTTATCTTGTATAGTATTTCATTACATTATAATATTTTATATACTACATGCTGTATCGAATCTTACTTAACATTACACATTAAGATTATATAAGATATAACATTACATTCAAATACATATTATAACAGTTATTTAAAGTCTTTTTTTTTCTCCAAAGTAGTACCTCTAACATTAATTAATTAAATATAGTTATTGGGTTAGTTCCACTGAGGCTAGTAATATTATAATTATTAGCAATAATATCTGTCATACCTCGAAAAGTTTCTATAGAGCTCGACCGGTTTTCTAAACAGACAACACTGATTCCACAAAAAATAAAATACAGTCAGTTGCTTTTGAAGATGGGAAACCAGACGGACCCGAAACCGGTCGAGCTCTACAGAAACTTTACGAGGTATGACGGATATTATTACTAATAATTCGAATTAATAAGTTAATAAAAAATATTTATTTCAATCTATTTAAAATTATTTTTCTTGAATGATTAAGATTTAATTTTGAAAGTCGACCCATTATTACATTTAGAACATCAGTTTTTTGTGATATCAATTGGATAGTGGGTGTTTCTCCAGACATAATGCAATATGCTTCGTAGGATATGGTCAGGAAACCTTTCATTATCTTTACTAGCGTCAGCTATTTTTAATGTATATGAGTTCTATGAATTTATTAAAGTTTTGAAAGAGTTCACTGTTTTCCACTGTGATGCTATTAGCTGGAGGCTAGTAATATCCAGTTGCTACTGTCAATGCCATAAATCTTTGTCGCTCTTGGTCTAGAATTGGGCAGCTGATTAGTATATGGTCCCAAGTCTGTGGTGACACACCATCACTAGAACACCTATCATTGTCAATGATATTGAACCTACTGAAGTAGGATTTACTTTATTTCTTACAGTTTTTTGTTCTTATGTCCTCAGTTCTAGTATTTATAGCTTGATCTCAGTTGATTTTCTTCTAAAAGCCGGCAATATTTTGAATACTACCAAATCAACAAGTGGCTCTCCAATAAACTGAAATAGTCCCCAGAGAGGCGTACTCCCCAAGAGAGGTTCTTCTCTCCCAAGACAGCATTGTTTCTTGTAGAGTCAAACCCTGTTCTGTTAACTTTAATCTTCTCTGCTTACTTAATGTTCCTGTAGTTTCCAATAAAAACAAATTAAATTAAAAATATAAATTACATCATTAGTTTTGTTTCTTAACACCTCTAAGAAATCAATTTAACTTAATTGTTTAGTTAACGACGTTACTTTTGAAAACAATTCACAGCCAGAACAATGAAACTCGAAATAGTCAAATACATACAAATCTAACTACTGTTTTTTTCTTATTTATAGTTGATAAATTATTTATAGTGCTTCGTCTACTAGGACAACTACTGTTGTTAATTCTTTCCTAATAATAATAATTGGAAATTATGTTATATTTATTTTTAAATGAAATAAAATATTACTAATTACTCAACTGTTTTCAATGCATTACAAATATATATATATATATATATATTGGTGTGTTATCTAATCGGGATTCAGTCAAATTTTCTGGGTTCAAAAATTAAACTCTCATTGCCGATGTTTCGCTTTTATTTTAAAACCTTTTTCGTAGGCAGACGTAAGCATTTTTTGACATCTAGTCGAAGGTTTTGTCCGGTTAAGATTGTTTTTCCTTTGAATAATGTAAATTTTATTCAAAAAATTCTTAATTCTGTCTATGAAAAAAAGGTTTTAAAATAAAACCGAAACGTCTGCAATAAGAGTATGATTTATGAACCTAGAAAATTTAACCGAATCCCGAATAGATAACACATCTATTCTATAAAACGGTCGATATATTATTGAATCTGTTATATATAAATATATATATATATATATATATATATCAATGATCAAACCACAATAAGAAATGGGAAAACAAGACTAAGATCTTTCAACCGTAACAAGCGGTCTTCGTCAGAGTCAAAAACCCAAAGTTCAAAAAGGTTGAAAGATCTTTGTTTTCCCATTTCTTATTGTGGTTTGATCATTGATTGTTGTTTCACGTGTTTATGTGAAATCTTTATATATATATATATATATATATATATATATATATATATATATATATATGTATATACTCGTATATATAACTTTAAATTATACAAAGCACGACACAGAAAAGAGAATAAAAAGAACACTTGCAGAATTCAATATTTCGAACTGTTGTTCGTCATCAGGAGAGTAGACTAGAAGAGAGGACGAAGTGAGAGAGATCTCCCCACGTCGATGAACGGAGTGCGAATATATATATATATATATATATATATATATATATATATTATATACTGTTACTAAATGTATAAAATAATAATATCAGGAAAGGCAGTAATTAAATTTTCTATTATATTTATTGTTTGGTATTAAAAATTAAAATGAGAATCTCTGATGTCAAAACAAATTTTAACCAAACTTATAAAGACGTTCCTTTGTTTTTCCTCTGATGACACTGCATTACATAAACGTGTACACATGTAAGGTACACCGCTAATTATAGAAGTGGATAAATGAAAGTCTCCACATAGAAACATTTTTTCTAAATTTTTTTTGTTGTGTAAGAGTAACTATCACACAATAATAGATTGCATAACTCATGAGTTCTTATCACATGTATTGTTTTTTTAAATTGATTTTTAAATTCGCTTAAGTTATGTATTTTATGTCATACCTGAAACAGTATTACTTGCAAATGATAAATCTTCTAGAGAGTTTTTATTATTTGAAATAAACTATTTCAGGTCAATGAATTTGAAATGAAAATATTTTAGTTTTTCTTGGAAAGTAAATAGAGGAGTACAGATAGGTGGTTGTTAGTTTTGGGAGGTGGGGAGTAAGATGTTGTTAATGGCCTGTCCCATGAGAGAGGGTCCCTGACCAAGTGTTGTTTACTAAGAAACCCCTGCACAAATAGCTCCGTAAATATAATACCGGCTCGACTAACCTGGGCCTCTATCTCCTCCCGCCTTTTAGTTTTTACACACACACTCATCTTTCGCAGCCTCTTAGTTACCGCTTGCCAACTATAGTTTAAGACCACCAAGTCAATTACCAACTCTTGTTTCTTTTTTTTTTATTACTTTTTACATTTATTATTATTTTAATAAATGAATCTCACCCTTAAAACTGTGAAACATACCGTCTTTTTTCGAAAATAAGACACTGTGTTGTTTTATTTTTAGAGCAAAATCCGTGCTAGGGCTTATTTTCGGTGGGGGGGGGGGGGGGGGGATTCACGTACATTAAGGTGATTTACATATTTTTGTTTAATATTTATTTTTAAAAAGAAATTTAAATTTATTCGATTACAGTCATATCATTTTCTGAAACATTCTTATTAATAATCAAAATTTTGAATATCATTCTGATTTTCCTCCAAATCTATTTCCTGTAGAATCATTGGTCTGAATCTCTCATGTCTTGCAATATAGCTATTGTTAAATGAATACTTCTTGTCTAAGTAGCCTCCTTGAAACGGACTCTAGAACAAGGAATTTCTTAGAATATTTTTTCCAAAGAATTCTCTGAAATACTACGACAGCTAGAAATACCTACTACATTCAACAGCAATTTTTTAACGAATTATATTTTTCACATTATCTTAACTAAGGCCTATTTTCAGGGGAGGGCTTATAGTTCAAAATGTCTTGAAAATCACGCTAGGACTTTATTTTTGAGGGATGTTTTATTTTAAGAAAAAGACGGTAAAATACACCATAACGTAAAATATACGAGTTTTCTATGTATTAAGTCAGTGTTCCCAACTATGAAGTCAGTGTTGAATTTAATTACGTCTTTTCATAAGGATGTTTGTAATCAAATGCAACACTGATATTATCAAATGAGAAATGACGTAATCAATTGCAACCTGACTTTATCGTTTGCAACACCCACAATAAATAGAAAAATCCTGCATTTAAAGTTATTTATTAAAATAATAATATAGAGTTCAGAAACTTTAATTTATTTGTTTGCTGCAATGATTTGACAATATAACAAATGTATGTCAAAGATATTATATCCAATGGGTTGTCTCAATTTTAACTTTCATTTTACAAAATATTTTGTCCTAAACAAATCACCAGTTTGGATATTCTAATGGATTGAAAAAATATATCGAAATCTTAATTTGTGACAGATAACAAGTTTGAAGCTCTTACTATAAATAATTCCATGAGATCACTTTTTGTTTTAATATTAAGGTCCCTAAATGTAATAAATTAAATCACCATAACAAATAAGAAAAAAGACTAAGATTTTTCAACTGCTAACACGAGGTCTTGGTCAGGGTCAAATCCTAATTGATTTGGGGATGAGTTGAGATTTTACTCTGACGACCGCTTGTAATGGGTGAAAGTTCTTGGTCTTTTTTCTCATTTCTTATAATGATTTAAACACTGACTGTTATTTCACATGTTTATTGTATATATGTGCGAGTAAAGCATTATGTCAATAATATAGAGTAGTGTATAACATACTCGTATTTAGGTAGTCACAATATTGTGGTTTTTCATATTTGACCTTTCATTTCAGTTTTTTGTAATATATTTTTTAGCAGCAATGTGAATCTGTTTATCTCAAATTTGCTTAAGTTAGTGTTAAAAGTAGGGCATTTTGATTTTGAAAAGGGTATCCACTAAATTGCAATTAAATCCAGTTCTCTTTAGAGCTTCAAATTAGCTTGAAGAGGGCTTAGACTTTGACTCAATTATTTACACTGCGCTTAGTGAGGTGACTGAATCTCAAGCCAGATCCTACTTCAGCTTTCCTCAACCCAATTAACGAAAACTATCAGTTTTCATTCCCTTATAAACATCGTCATTTGTAAATGTTTGTAAATCTTCTTTCTTAGTTGTCTTCATATAGCGTTTATTCGTAACATTGAAAACAGAGATACGGTTTTGATATTTTCATTTTTCTACAATCGTTGTGATACTTTTACGTAATAATATCTAACTGACTGGATGGTTGTACGTCCACATAAGGCCATTAAGAATCATTGACCTATGAATATTCTTAATACCGAATTTCTTTGATGTACTATTATATATGAATGGAAAAAATGTTCTATTAATAATTGTAGGACAAAAAAGTTAATGTGTCTCCACATATAGTAATTTAATAACATAAACAACGGGTTTCGAACACGTAGTCTTACTTCTTCAGAGATTAACCAATCACATTGCTATGTATTTATATACCAAATCACATTGGTATATATGTATGTACCAAATCACATTGGTATATGTATTTATATAACAAATCACATTGGTATATATGTATGTACCAAATCACATTGTTATGTATTTATATACCAAATCACATATATACATTGGTATATGCATATATATATATATATATATATATATTAAATTTGATAGCAGATTCTACATTCACGATCTTCCTACTTATAGCTTCTATTTTTCTTACAATTTTCTTTTGAGAAGGTGATAATTGCCAAAGCAAACTAGCATACGACATTCAGAAGGCTGAAACACTAAATAAAACTTCACTGGGGATAACTATATTTAATTAAACACTACACTATATTAAACTAAGATTCAAGCTTTCGTCATCATCAGGTTCTTAAACTACAAATTTAGTGTTTCAGCCTTCTGAATGTCGTATACTAGTTTGCTTTGGCAATTATCACCATCTCAAAATAAAATTGTAAGGAAAATAGAAGCTATAAGTAGGAAGATCGTGAATGCAGAATCTGCTATCAAATTCAATAATACATGCTTGAAAGAGGACTTGCTGCCGAAATACACTCATATATATTTATATATATATATATATATATATATATATATATATATATATATATATAACAAATCACATTGGTATGTATTTATATACCAAATCATATTGGTATATGTATACGAGTATATTTACCAACTCACATTGGTATGTATGTACATTCCAAATCACATTGGTTTGCATGCATATACCAAATGACATTAGTATGTATGTAGATACCAAATCACATTGGTATGCATGTATGCACCAAATTATATTGGTATGTATTTATATACCAAATCACATTGTTATATATATTTCTATACCAAATCACATTGGTGTATATGTATATACCAAATCACATTGGTTTGTATGCATATACCAAATTACATGAGGTACTACGTATACGATACGTTTCGATCAATATATATATTTCAAAACTCTCTATTATTTGTTTTTATAAAATAAAACGGTTAATAAAGGATTTATAGTTGTATAACTTTGGACAGCAATGTACTTAAGGCTTTTGAAAAGTTTAGTCCATTCTTAATGAATAAACTCTGATCTCACTTCTAAAGTAGAGTAGCTTAAAAGCGAGTGTAACTTTGATTTACGGAAGGAGTCAGAAAACTGTTTTATTTTAAAAGAAATCGAGAGAGAACAAGATTAAAAAAGCTACTTAATATCGAATAATCCTTCAAACACTTTGAGGCTTTCAAGTTTACTATTTCTTCTTGTTTTACTTAACTATTAAAAAAAAACAGTAGACTCTAAAATATATCTTTATTATCTAGATCAAATGTTTACCGTTTTTTTTTATTGAGTTGTAGATTATTTTCTTCCTTTATAATATTCCCTCAATTGTATTATTAAATTAAAAATAATAGACTTAGATTTAGCGTATTATTAAATGGTAATTATGGGCAAGAATAATGGACATCTATAGTTTGAGGTCATCCAAGGATTATTTTTTTTTGTAATTTATTGATTATACCGATCACCTAGCGGCCTAGTCAGCCGTTTACCAGCTCATTGTTTCATCAGTAATTTTATAGAACCTACATTGAGAGTCCTAAATTTTGCCTAACTCAAGTATATTTTGAGTAGGGATCTTTAACGAGTACCTGACATCGTACAGGCTCGGGACCAACGGCTTAACATCCTCTCCGAGGGACGACGTATTCAGATTCATTAACCCCGGACTACCAGCTCAGAAACGAGTACGTTTGACCTCCGAACGAGTACAACTGAGCTAACATGACCTCATTTAAGATTATTTATTTTACAACTTTACTTGTTTCATGCTTTTATAATTTTACCAAATTTCTAATTCAATATTGGTATTTCTGAGGTTTTAATCAAATTTTTAAGCTTCTTTAGTGATAAATGTCCGGTTTCTGTGTGTATGCTTGCATGTGCGTTGGTTGTCAGTTGGGTTTTTGACTCTCACGAAGACCGTTTGTCACGGTTGAAAGATCTTAGTCTTGTTTTCCCATTTTCTTATTGTGGTTTGATCATTGATTGTTATTTCACGTGTTTATGTGAAATCTTTTTATTGTTGGTGGGTGGTATGAATCTAAACGTTTATGAACATGCTACAGGCCACACCATTGAACAGATAAAGTTCATAATTTGCCGAAAATTGAACCCTATGCAGTATATCTGATGCACTGTTTTTGAGCAATACTGTGCCATAAAAAGTCACTTTCTTTGCCCAAAATAAGATATTAAACGATATTTCTTTCCTCCTAAACTGCTACATCTAGAACATAAAAACTTTGTTATATAGTATAACTGACAGAAGGTATAACTAAAAATATCTTCAGATTTTTAAAACAATATAAAATCGTAATTTTTTCAATAAAATATAAAAAAAATGGACATATTTCAGATTCCAAAACATTGTGAACATGTTAGAAATTGTATTGGAATTATACCCAAAATAAACCTTGTTAAGTTAATGACCTAAATGTTTTTTTTCTCTTGAAGTTTTTAAAATACTTCAGTAAATTTTAATTATTTCAAATGTTAATATAACTATAATAACAGAAAACTACTTTTAAAAATGAATAACTTGCTATGATTATTCGATTTGTTCAAATGGATTAGAGTGTTATCTTAATCACATAAAGGAAATTGATTACTGACAGCAGTGAAACCTTTTCGGCAGAAAAAAATACCATTATGTTGTAATCCAGTTTCATATTTTCTTTTTTTTTTACTTACACTTACGTTGAGTGTAGGCTACTCCAGATTTTTATTTGAATGTCAGAAAATGACATTTCAAGATAATTTACTGATTAAATTTATTTGTGAAATTTAATTATTGTATTTTTTTTCATTTTTTCAAACCAACCTCATAGCGGGCGATAACGTCAGTCTATCACTGGCTTTTTGTTTAATCGGTGATTCTGTAGATTCTACATTAGGAGTTCTAAATTTTGCCTAACTCAAGTGCATTTCGAGTAGGGATCTTTAACGAGTACCTAACATTGTACAGGCTGGATACCGACGGCTTAACGTTCTCTAGCGGTTATGGCACAAAAATGCCGAGGAACACGAAGATCAAAACGTCTGTGAGGGATGACGTACTCAGATTTATTCACCTACTGCGATAATAAAATCGAGGGCCAGATGTGGATTGAACCCCTTGCGTGATATGACCGAAAGGCTGGGTACACGTTCTAATATCAAAACAGGATTGAACCCCGGCCTACGAACCCAGAGGCGATTACGTTAACTACTGCGCTAGCCTTCGAAAAAACGAAAATCAGCGATATGTTACTTCAGTATAAGTAAAATACAGTAATGGTGAAATGATTATATCTGAAAATTAATACCGGTTTACAGCTTTCTAAATCCCCAAAATTCTTTTCTTTGACTTTTTTTTTTTTTGTTTGATGTCTTTAACTGTAGTGGGGTAAGAGTCGTGCATTACATATCCAAAACATTGGGTATGCAATGTTTGTGAACACGCTGCATGTTATGGTATATGATTGGACGGATAAAATTAATATTTTACCAGAAATAAGCTCCAGTAAGAGTATTACACTCAATACGGCTACTTTTAGGATTTATTTTATTAGTAACGTGGAGGTTTTTGGTAAATAAGAATTTTCTTAGCAAGAACATACATATCAGAATAACTATAATAATTTCTGTTAACAGAATAGAAAACTGTTTTATTTGACGTTTATTTGAGTAAAAATATCAAAGAAATAAATCTGAATAAACAATCTTGACAGGATTCAACTAAAAATTTATTCAGAAGATCAAAAACTTATTCCAATAATGGAAATGACGAAAAGTTAAAAGGGAGGCATGAAATTATCTTAACAAATATGTAGAAGAAGGTTACTTTTGCCACTGGTAGGGTAGAAAAATATATTTTAATTATATACAGTTAGTACTAAAAATAAATCCTATGGCAAAGTTCTGTGTCGTTTCTCTATCCTTTTTTCTTTTTTAAGTAAATTCAAATAATGGCTGCTTAGAAAGAGTGGAAGGGGAAGTCGGATTACCAAAAGAAATGCTCAGAAGGATTAGTGGTTACAGCAAATAAACTTCACTGGCCTGCTCGACACCTATAATCTCTTTAGAAGATTTAAAACTTTTTGTATCTCAGAATTGCTCTTAGAGTGTGTTATCTTCTTTGGAATAAACGTTTTTTTTTCAGCTTACAACAGAGGTGCAATAAAACTCATTAGAAATTTAATTAAATTCTATTATCGCTTTAGAGAGTGAGTTGGTAATGTCCATTAAATGAAAGCAACTAATTCAGATGTTTGTATCTCTTATTGTCATTTAAAAGATCATTGGCAGATATATTGAGTGTTTATGTGACTAATCACGTTTAATCAAAACATACATGCATGACAAGGTAAGAATTTGAGTTTGCTCAAAACTTTTCCTTACCAGTAATCCCCATAAAAACATCAATGAGGTCACAGCAATGACCTGTGACCTTCTGTCGTCATAAAAGTTAAATATTGTTACGGAGTGCCAACAATTGACGTCTATTCAATTTCGGCTAAAAAATCAAACAGCTAAAGGACAAACCCTAAAACACAATTACTTCTAAATACATGAGAAATTGTAGTGCAAGTAAACAAAAATACAAATAAAGATTATTATTAATTTTTATTTATAATGCTGGAATGATCACAGTAGAATCCATATTGAATTAGATTGCAACTATTACAATTTGTAACTGTAGGTAGTTAATGAGTTGATCTTTTTTTTTAAAAGAAGTATATGTAAATGTTGATAAAAGTATCGACCGTGAAATAGAAACAAAATAAACGTTTATCAGGGCTCGGTCAGCTCTTCAGGTTCAAATTAAACTCTCATTGCCAACGTTTCGGTCTTTATTTAAAACCTTTTTCATAGGCAGAAGTATAAATTTTGAAACAGAAATACAAAGTATTACATTACAAATTATTTTGTACCGCAACAAGCGGTCCTTGGTCTTGTTTTCCCATTTCATATTGCGGTTAGATCATTGATTTATATATATATATATATATATATATATATATATATATATATGTAAATTTGAATCTTTGCTCTAAGGACTGCCTGGTTGGTTGACCTGTGATTGCAGTTAGTTGACTTGACATCACTTGTGAGTGTACAGTGTATCCCAGTGAGTGTTTTTATTGTAAATCAATGAAAGGACTATTAATCAATTGTCTAGTTTAATAAAAACTAACAATAGTTTATTTTTCCTCCTTTCTTTAAAATATTCCACATTACTCGTATATTATATATATATATATATATATATATCTTTTTGTCTGATACTTTAAAATAGATGTGTACTCAACAACTCTGATTATAAAATTACCTTTTGTATGTATCTGTTGGTCTCAAAAAATTTGTGTTAGTTCTCTATGTGAGTTGTAGATTGTTTTGGTAAATGTATTATAGTTCTTACTCTAATTTTAGCCCTGAAGATGATGTACAAATACATCAAAACGTCGGCCTAGGAAGGAGTTTATTTTCTTTTATTTGACCTAGCCCTCAATAACAAAATATATATATATATATATATATATATATATATATATATATATATATATATATATATATCTTGCCATTAATGATATTTATTGATGATGATATATATATATATATATATATATATATAATATATATATATATATATATATATAATACAGGAATAACGGCCTGTAAAGTGGATAAGTATTCATAATTACTTAATATCATTAAAAAATTTTGTATGGATAATTCTGAATTGAACAAAAGGAATTGAATAAAAAGATTTACAATTTACGGTTTGCCAATTAAAAATATGGAATAGACAACAAAAAAAAAGTACTCAAGCGGAAATTCAGTATCTTTTAGAGAACACCGACTCATTAAATTTGAATTAGAGGTGGTATATTATTCAAAACAGTTAGTGAAACAGAAAAAAGTAAAAAAAAAAAAGAAAAAAGAAAAAAGGAATATAATAAAAGACTTTGAGATGCTGTCATCAGGGTGAGTAATGAATTAAACAGATAACAAGGCAACTCTTTTGGGCCAAGTTAAACCAAGTTTGACTCCTTCCTGTGATGATTTGTAACACAAGGCAACACTGGTCGCGTCACGCTATTCTTTTACCAACATATTTTCACTTCCTATCCAAATGTTGGCCGGATTATACAAAATCTGAAAATACGATTTATGACTTCTAAAACTTTGCTTTCGTGATTTATTTGCACCTCTACTATTTCAGTTATGTTCATTAATCCCATTTATTAATTTCTGTTCTTAAGAAGAGAGGAATAATTATTATTACCAGTAAATTCATATATATTTATATCCATTAAAAACCTGTATTTATGTTTTCTTTTATAGTTATAAAAAGAAAAAAATTACATGATAAAAATTTAAATCTTCCTTTTAAATTTGATGCCATCTAGACTGTCCATAGTGCGAACCAATATACAAACAGAGGGACATGTGTTTTATATATTATATATACTAATTATATATAATATTAATTATATATATTATTAATATTATATATTAATATATATAATATATATATATATATATATAATAATATATATATATATATATATATATATATATATATAGTTCAATATAGAGAAATCAAAAGAACACACTTACAGTCTCTAATTTTCGGTTTGAGCCGTCTTCAGGAGAGATAAGAGAGGGAAACCAAGATCATTGGTTCAGAGACGGTTGGAGTTGGGTCTCCAACCGTCTCTGAACCAGTGCGCTTGGTTTCCCTCTCTTATCTCTCCTGAAGACGGTTCAAACCAAAAATTAGAGACTGTAAGTGTGTTCTTTTGATTTCTCTATGTTTTTTGTCTATATTGAACTATATTTGTCCATTTTGGATCGTATTTCCAACGAAAAAAAGTATATATATATATATATATATATATATATATGTAAAAAGATTTCACATAAACACATGAAATAACAATCACTGATCAAACCACAATAAGAAATGAAGACAAAAAAAACCCATCCAAATCTCCTTGTTCGCTACCTGAATCCAAGAAACAACCCTTCCCAATCCTATGACTCCTAATAGCTCCCTTCCTGAACTAAATATGACGACCTGATGACTTATAAATAATATAGTACCTCAGATAATGCAAAACTGCAAGACCATACGACCACGAATACGACTCCTTTCCCTGACAGACTAACGTCCCCAGTATTGAGAATGCCTACTGAACAAAACAAAAAAAAAGCAGGATGATAATTTAGCAGTAGTGGGCCTCTAGTCCGGAACTGCTAATTACGACGTGCACTGTCGTGCATGGAACTCTTCGTTGGTTGTTGGTCGTTAGTCAAGTACACATTTCATGTATCTTTCCACTCTAAAAGATTCTTGTTTAACACATGTTACGTAAGGAATTCACATGCTACAGCCTTAAACATTATAATTTCGAGGTATATAGCTATTGGTGTGTTTTAGAGCTCCATGTTTTTGAGGAATATTCGAGAGACAGAAGGGTACTGCTTTGATATTTATGGAATTTTACGAAATACGATTTCTATTTTTGTGACACTTCTCCGTCGATAAAATAAACATAAAATTTCATATCAGGTATTCTTTTAATACGAATTATTTAAGATCTTACAGTATTAGAAGAGTAATATTAAATAGAAGACGACAAATATTCTATTCATGGAAACATTAAAATTTTAGTCAAATATGTATTTTTAATAAGAAGGCTTTACTATCATTAGACTATCTCTACAGATCTGGTTCAAACAATTTTTCTTAACCACAATTATTATAGAAATAAACTTTCGACTATAATCATAAAATTAATCCATCTTATAATCAAGTTAATTAATTAACTTTCCTCAATAAACACTATATTTTCTCAGAGATTATATAAGTAATTCTTTTAATTACGGAGTAATTAAGAGAATTACTCTGATGCATCTGAGATGCTTCGTGTTTATAAAAAACATCATATACACTACCGCTAACCACCTTTGATTCCATTGATGCAGTGCTATTATATAGTTGAATTAATCCAGGAACAATAGAATGGATCAGGAATATATGATAATTAAAGATTAATTAGTGCAAACATTGGATCTACTATAAGTCGAATTGTAATCACTGGAATTGTGGACTGTTTTAAGGAAAGCGCGCTAACGCTCCGTTTAGTGATTAGTTGTGTAGTTGTGGAAACTTACCTGATACATAGAATAATCAAGGTTACAACATGAAAGCATATGCAATGACCTTGTTCTTATAAACACATTAATACTTGACATAATTTCTTTTGAGATTAAGCATCATTCTATCCAAATTTCTTGAAAAATGGATAAAAAAATGAATGAATATAAATCCAGCTGAAACGGTTCTTATAAATTTTTCAAGAAAAAAATATGGTAGATGTCAGAAAAGTAAAATAAAGGAGAAATGCTTGAATATAAATCCAGCTAAGGTCTCTATACATTTTTCATGAGGAAATAAGATAGATGTCAGAACAATTTTCATTATATACATTAAAAGCTGAAATACGAAGATATCAAATATTCTTGAAGTCTTTTTAGATAAGTGACTAAATTAGAAAAGTCATGTAGGTTTGGTTAGGTTGCAGTGGCAGTCCCACAAGGAAACACACTTAGGCCGTGCATTGGCCCTTTGTGATACCACACAATGAAGATTGATTCTACAGTGAGAGTCCTAAATTTTGCCTAACTCAAGTGAATTAAGAGTAGGGATGTTTAAAGAGTACCTGACATTGTACAGGCTCGGGACCGACAGTTTAACGTCCTTTTGCGAAGGACAACATGTTCAGATTTATTCACCTCCCGCATGAATAAATCGAGGGCCACGTGGGGATCGAACCCCGGTCCTATCAGTTCAAAGGCGATAGTTAGCTCAGTCAGTTAGCGATAGTCAGTTAGCTCAGTACGTTAACTACTGAGCTAACCTGGCCCCTAAGAGCCATGTAACAGATATATTAAAATAACAAACGAACTGTTCTGCTGTAAACATTTATTTTGTATTACTTTGAGTTCTTCAGTCTGTGTTGATAAGATTGCTATTACAGACGTGATTAAGCAGAAAATTAAATATTAAATTAAATTAAAATATTAAATATTAAACTTGAGTACTTATACTTAGGTACTGTGTTTAGGGATAGGAGTAGTCATAACCATCTGTCCTGCCTCCAGCATGAGAAAATTACAAATCATCCCTTACGTAGAAAAAAAAAAAAAAGAAAATCAATTTACTGTCTATTGAGAAATGGAAATTCCGCTATGGAAGATAAAATATTTATAAATACTAGGTGACAAGGCGAATTTCGCCAACTTCTGTTAAAGAATGTCGTGTCACCTTTAGCTAAGCTTCATTTGATGTTTAATTATTAATATAACCGCTAACCTGACAGATTTCCTACCATACCTATAAAAATTCAATTCGAACAAGAATAAAAACTACTTTAAAAAATCTGGAGTAGCCGAAACTCAACTTTACTGTAAGTAAACATAGTAAACTTGTTAACAACCAACTTACGTTTTGTTTGATTAATAAAACCATTTGTTCGACAACTTCGCACAACATAATGGTTAAAAAAATATATAATGATTGAAGTTAACTTTTTACATTTAACAATATTATTCTTCTAACATATATTTTAATTCATTAGAACATTTAAAGTTTCTTTTAATAAACCTCTAAATAACAATATTATTTTACTTAAAACTTTTCTAAGTCAATGTAAATAAATGCAAACAATTCTGACCAGTAAGGTAGGTTATTCATTATTCTGAAAAAAAAATTCATATTTTATAGTATAAAAAGATTTGACATACAAATGTGAAATAACAATCAATGATCAAACCACAATATGGAATGGGAAAGCAAGACATACGAGTAGATTTTTCAAGTGTAACAAGTGGTCTTCGTCAGAGTCAAAAACCCGGTCAGTTGGGTTATTGACTCTGACGAAGACCGCTTGTTACACTTGAAAAATCTATGTCTTGCTTTCCCATTTCATATTGTGGTTTGATATTGATTTTCATTGATGTATAATTGATTTTATACATCAATTATATATCTGTAATAAAATTAATGTATATTTTATTATTCTATACAACAACCGGAATTTTATGAATTTATTATATAAATTACTCTCCTTAGGTTCAATTGTTTAACAAAACTTCATTGTTATTGGTTTAGCGTTAAAAAAAACATATTCTAAATTTGCAAAAATGCATTATAACTCACTTTTTTATTTATGTAATTTGCAAAAGAAAAAGTTACTGAACTCATCTTCATATGATGTGCTATTTTTAGGTATAAACAGTAAAACTATGTACATGAAATGGACTATTTGAGTTATTCTCTGTTAAATGCTAATTAGACAATATAATGATGTCTACTTATGATGACTTTGATTTGTAGCTGTAGTTTAATTACAGCAATTAGATATGCCCAATTATCACTATTATGACAAAACGTGACACAGGTAGTTCAGAATCTGTATTCTATATTCAGTCATAACTGTATTCTTCAGTCAACCAGACCATTCTTCTATATTAATCTTTCAAAAATAGAACAGACAGCGCAAAAAGATTGGAATATACATACCCTTTACATCATTCCGAATAAATAAAAAAAAATTAAATTTATTTCCCCACTTCAAGAACATAAATGAATGACTGTCAAATACCATTAACATTTTTCAAACAGTGGCATATGTGAAGAATGAATATGTATATATATATATATTGGATGAAATGAAAAAGTCATCTGCATATCCTACATATCATAATTATTTTGTGTATCCAGTTAGTCTTCTATAACGAATCACCGCATAAAAGAGATATCATACCCCCGTGACGTCAGTCGTTAGTGGTCACCATTACAGATCCTATAATTAAATATATTATTATTGTATCTCTTAGCTGCAAAATATTTTATAGCTTTTCAAATAATAAATATTATTCTGAGGTAAAATGGGCAAACAAACAAAAGTCTTGACACAAATGAAGTTTTATTCAACAACAACAACGCGTTTTAAACACTTTGTGTTCATCAGGAAGACACCAAAAATTTGGTGCTGAAGGGTTGGTCCAGCGAAAACAACTGTTGTTTTCATAAAAAAATTTAATTTTGTTGAATAAGGGAGAGAAGTGAGTTAAATATTGTGTATTTATGGATAAATATATTATGAATACAAACAACTATTATTCTGAGGTAAAATGGATAAACCAACAAAAGTCTTCACACAAATGAAGTTTTATTCAACGTGTTTCGAACACTTTGTGTAACTAATAAATTTGTAACTAATTAGATATAATTTGTATTATAGTGTCTTCCTGATGATGAACACAAAGTGTTCGAAACACGTTGAATAAAACTTCATTTGTGTGGAGACTATTGTTGGTTTATCCATTTTACCTCAGAATGAGTAAATAACAATTACGGATTGCACAACTAATGATTTAAACAACTATTATTGTTTATATTATGAAATTACAATCAAGGATCTAATTGATTGACTAGACTGCTGTTATTAGTCCCAGACTTACATCTTATTACAGTACTCGTATACATATACAGTGTTCATCAAAGAAAAACAAAGATTTTTCAAAACAAAAACGCATAATTGTTATATTAAATTAACTAGCTTCGCAAATAAATGTAATAATTTTCAACCCCATTAGAAAACTAGTTTTGAAAAATTTAAAATAAATTTATATAATAATTTGCAAATATGACAGTCCGTTTAAAACAGTTTTATACATATAAAACATAAAAACAATTATGACCTTAATAACTCGTTTTGATAAAAAAATTTAAATTTGTTGTTCGGTTTGTATTTTTTTAATTAATTTTCTATTTTTAGCCCGGTAAAATGACGCCACCTGTATGTGTCGCAAGTGGTAAACCACCCTCTGCTCTTTCCTATGCCTCTGAACATAGGCAAATTGAAGACTAAAACTTTGGATGCACCATAACAATTGAATATCTACTAATTAATGAATTAATTAAAATTAGTAATCAGAATAAATCGCAAAAACAAAAGGTTATTATATTTTTTGTTTGTTAAACTTTATTAAAATTGAAACAGGTGTGCTGTTTTTAGAGTAAACCAAAAAAATGGGGTGTTTTCACGATCAATGATGATGAAAAAGTACCCTAGGTGAGGACATGTTTCCTTCAAAGCGATGACAAGCACAAGAACTAATTAGAGGGCAAGATTAAGTTTTTCAGTTGGTATGTGAGAGCAGGAGCACTTAGCGTTTTGGCCTGCCCTAATGGCACAGCTCTGCTGGGTGTCAATAGCACACGTGACAAGCCTCCCAAGTGACTACAGTCGCTTCATCACTCTTGTCAAAGTCCCAATCAAAATTCTCTACTCAACTACCCTTCCTTACGCATTCTACTGAATCATGCCTCATTTCCTCGTTCTGCCTTAACTTCCTTAACACGTTTACAATATTACACATAAATAATCATTTTTATTTATTATTATTATATAATATTATATATAATTAGAGAATGTCGTGTTACCTTTAGCTAAGCTTAATATGATATTTAATTATTAACATACTAGCTGACCAGGCGAATTTCGCCAACTGTTAGAGAATGTCGTGTTACCTTTAGCTAAGCTTAATATGATATTTAATTATTAACATACTAGCTGACCAGGCGAATTTCGCCAACTGTTAGAGAATGTCGTGTTACCTTTAGCTAAGCTTAATATGGTATTTAATTATTAACATACTAGCTGACCAGGCGAATTTCGCCAACTGTTAGAGAATGTCGTGTTACCCTTAGCTAAGCTTCATTTGATGTTTAATTATTAATATAACCGCTAACCTGACAGATGTCCTGTCATACCTATAAAAATTCAATTCAAACAGGAATAAAAACTACGATAAAAAATCTGGAGTGGCAAATTATTATATAATATTAATCATTAATGATATTAATTTTTCTGCAATCCGTCTTATTTCTCATCTTATATGGTTTACATAAAGTATTTTACATGGCCATTGTAATATTACTGAGGTTAGTATAAGCATAATATCATTGTTCAAACCACAATAAGAAATGAGAAAAAAAAATAAGATCTTTCAACTGTAACATGTGGTCTTCGTCAAAGTTAAATCTCAACTGTTAAGATTTGACTCAGACGTGGAGATTTGACTCTGACTAAGACCACTTGTCATGGTGTAAAGATCTTCGTCTTTTATTCTCATTTCTTATTGTGATTTGCACATTGATTGTTATTTCACGTGTTTATTGTGAAATCTTATTATAAGATCACATAGAAAAAGAAATATAAATACAATTATCATTAATGGCATTCTTTGTGTTCTGTAATCAGATATATTTCTCAAATTAGATGGTTTACATCAAATATTTTACATGACTATTCCAATATCACAGAGGTAATGATATCTATGATATCATACATAACAAAAGAAATATAAATATCATTATCATTAATGACACTCATTGTTTTGTAATCCATAATATTTCTCATACTACATCGTTTACATAAAATATTTTTACATGACTATTCCACTATCACCAAGGTAACTATCTATGATATCACACATAACAAAAGAAATATAAATAAATAAAAACAAATAAAGTTGTGAAAGACCATAATCTTCACTTGAGAACATCCTATCACTTCATTCTACCAGTATACCTCAAGCTTACTTTGATTATGTGAAACAATTTTAAAATTCATTGGAGATACGTAACTGTTCGTTAATTAGCAGATTAATATTATAATATGTTCATAATTTTATAACCAAAATAATATTTTATTATATAATTCGTAATTATAATTTTCAATTAAACTTAACGCTGAAATTAATATTTCCCTCAATAACTATAAATCTTTTGCTCTCACAAACTGATCAGCTTAGTTCAATTTTCTTTAATTAAACAAGCAGAAAGATGTTATAAATCACTGGTGAAAACAAATGTGTTTAAATTGAAATATATTAGCGTTCTTAAATCAACTTTCAACTCATTTTATTCTCAAATAAATCATTATTAATCGTAGTGAGTTTTTGTGATTGGAAAACACAGGAGAATACTCATACTTAATGCTTCACTTTTACTGAGGTCCAACATAAATAATGAAACAACTATTCAAGTGTATTATATTGATAAACAAAATTGTCTCTTGAAAGTTTGAATAAGAATGTTTTGATGAAATATTATTCCTTTATGAAGAAGAATTGTGTTGAAAGTGCTAGGTGAGTGGCACTTAAGTTCTTAAGTCTTAAGACTTAAGTCTTAACTAACTATTAAATTGTAACTATATTTTTCATTTTAATAAGTTATATTAATAGTAGTTTTTTTCAGTATTGTGTTTAAACACACAAGTACAAATACAAACCGTGATTTAGTTTTGCATATGTACCTTTTAATTTGAATATTTCTGAAACAATTTTTTACTCTATACTACCTATTCTCTTATAAGTTTTAGCCATTTAGACATAGAGCTGATCAAACCACAATAAGAAATGGAAAAACAAGACTAGAATCTTTCAACTGTAACAAGCGGTCTTCGTCAGAGTCAAAAACGCTGTTGGGATTTACGAAGACGCTTGTTACGGTTGAAAGATCTTAGTCTTGTTTTCCCATTCCTTATTGTGGTTTTGATCATTGATATATATATATATATATATAATTATATATATATATATATATATATATATTATCAAACCCTGAGGATGGTCAATGAGGACCAAAACGTTGGTCTGTATTTTTATTTGTAATTTTTTCATCATTAAATGGATTGTACGAACAAATCTTTTGGTGAACTGTTGTACTTAGTACCAAGTAAATGGAAATGTGAGATCCGAAATCTTGAAAAACTGTATCGAAAAATAATGCATAGAGAAGTTGGGAAGAAATGTAATAATGTTTATATATATATATATATATATATATATACTTTAAATTACAAGAACACTTACACAATTCAATATTTCGAACTGTTGTTTGTCATCAGGAGTAGACTAGAAGAGAGGACGAAGTGAAAGAGATCTCCCCACATCGAAGGACAGAGCGCGAAGGTCCTTTAAGTAATGTACTAGTACTTTTAAGTAATAGTAACTGAAGGTCCTTTAAGTAATTTAAAGTTTTACAGTCCTTGTGGACCGTTTCTTATATTTAGTATATATATATATATATATATATATATATATATATATATATATATACATAGTCGTTATCAGCCTTTGGAGCGATTCGCTTCTTTTCCTGAAGACGAGGACATCGAAATATAGTAGTGAGTTCAGTGTTTCCTTTCTATGTGTTCTTTTTTAAATTCTAGTTTATATATATATATATATATATATATATATATTCGTAAAAGCTGGAAACAGTCCTTCTTGGATACATGCGTTTAAAAAATGAATGTCCAATTTCACATTATTTAATTTGTTAGAAAATGTTTCTAATTTTCTAAAACTCTTTTTTACCTCTGGGTTTCTTATGTTATGAATTAACTCTCCATATTTCATTCCATGGAATGATTGTAGCACTGAAACATGTCGAATAAATTCCATGGAATGAAATATGGAGAGTTAATTTATAACATAAGAAACCCAGAGGTAAAAAAGAGTTTTAGAAAATTAGAAACATTTTCTAACAAATTAAATACAGTCAACCCTCGTTAAACCGGACCCCGTTAGTCCGGATATCGGATAAGACGGACACTGGATAACATCAAGAAATACAACATCAAGTCAGCTATATTTAACGTTGCAGCTACATGGAATGCAGTGAAAGTCAGCACCCTAGCTAATTCCTGGAAGAAACTTCTATATGACCAAGAGGTGGAATATGATTTCGAAGGCTTTGAAGCTAGGGACTTTCATCGAATCTTAAGAAGGGCAGGCGAAGATGTGTCTGAAGATGACGTCAGGAACTGGTTAGAAGACACAAAAGGTGACCCTGGCTACCAGGTGTTAACTGAGGAAGAAATAGCTCAGGATGTTCTCGCTGGTGGCAACAGAGATGATTCCAGCGATGAAGGTGAAGATGAACCACTGCCTCCGAAACCCAAGCTCTCTGACGTACGAGAAGCACTCGATAAGATTATCGGCTACATCGATTTGTCCTCAGAAAATGAAATCCAGCAATTTTATCAACAGTTTAGAGCCTTTAGAGAAGTAATCATCCGAAAACAACAAAAAATCTAATCGTTCTTTAGGCCTGTTCGTCCCAACATTGCTGCAGCTGACGAAGCTGACGAAAATATCGATGACCCATGACCTCTCTCACCTCAACCACCAACCTCTGCCGACTCCAACTAAAACCTCTCCACCACCAAATAAAGTCCATCCCCTCAAGCTCATTGGTCATCCACATTAGGTAATTAAATATTTACTGTATTATTTTAATTTTTTTATTTAGTTTTTACTGTATATTACCATATAATACAGTATAAAACTACAGTATAGTACCATATAAAACTTTTTATTTAGTTTTTACTGTTTACAGTACCATATAATAACAGGTCTCTCTCTCTCTCTCTCTCTCTCTCTCTCTCTCTCTCTCCTCTCTCTCTCTCTCTCTCTCCCTCATCTGTTAAACCGGACAATCGGCTAAACCGGACAACCCTTCCCCCCTATTAGTCCGTTTTAACGAGGGTTGACTGTAATGTGAAATTGGACATTCATTTTTTAAACGCATATATATATATATATATTATATATATATATATATATATAATGACTTATCTTTTTACTTGTCTGGAGTAGGGCCAGATACTAATGAATTCAATAAAGTTTATTCTTAGGCCAAAAGATTTAAATTAGGGTTTAAATTGAAATAATAAATGTCATTATTATTCCTAATGCTATCATGAATAATAATATCATATAAGATATCAAATTCTTAAACCAAGTTAATTCAATTAGATAAAGAAAGGTAATAGCAAACTAGTTATTCCTAATAACTAATGATTTGTTAAAGTTAATAATCAACCCATATTAAATTATTCCATATTAATTTATAGGAATTGTCTTCAATATCAATCTGAATTCAATAATATTTCAAGTACATTGAAATTGTTTCTAAAATGCAGGCAGAAATATTAGAAGTTGGTCATAAGGAATAGCCTACCTGCGGCTGCCATTACCAGTTAAAGTCAAATTTAAACAACAGGTTATAAAGCAAACCTTATCAATTATGAAATGGTTTGTAGCTAAAGGGGGTTCATAGCTGCAAACGAGCTCTGTTAAAAATTAAAATAGCAAAGTTGGCTTCCTCAGAAAAAGTTATATAAGATTGAATCAACATTTTTTTTTAAATCCTTATATACATTTTTTGTAGGGACAACCAGCACACATAGGCATACTATGCAGTCATTTATACCATAGTCTTAACGAGTTTCCAATGCTTCTCTTTACATCTAGTCTCTACCTTTTATTTACTATTACTAATATTTGTTTCCATTGTATTTATTTAACAAGTCAACAAGACTTGTTGTTTTCACTGGACCAACTCGTCAGCACCACATCCTTGGTGCCTTCTTGATGATGAACACAAAGTGTTCGAAACACGTTGAATAAAACTTCATTTGTGTGGAGACTTTTGTTGGATATCCATTTTACCTGAGAATAATAATGAGTATTTATATAATTTTTTTCTGTATTATTATTTATGATTAATTTAGTTTGTCTTTACTTGCTTGTGATTTCTTATATTTTTTTTCAATATTGTTTTATATATGTTATGATACTTATTTTTACACGATTCTCCTTTTTCTCTATACATACATTTACATTTTTTTTTCAAGTTTTATTTGATTCCCTTTCAGTATTTTATATTTACCTAACTTGTATTGCTTATCTGAATTTCTGTTTTATCTTCTCTTAAATCTATTACTTTAAAACCGAATACAAGGGGCAGCACCGGAATTTTGCCGGATCGGTTACTTATATATATATATATATATATGCCGTTGCGTCTACAACATGCTTAGCCTCTCATTCTATTTCTCCTGAAGACGGATTGCAAGAAAATTTGAATTTGTAAATGTGTTTCTTAACTGTGTGTGTTGCTCTTCTTGAATTTTGAACACGTACATATATAAATAAATAAATATATATATATATAGCAATTAAATGAAACGATTCCACGAACAAAATAAACTATATTGACACAAAGAACACTCAGAAATGAAACAGAAATTTACTACTATATTTCGATGTCCTCGTTATCAGGAAGATAGAAACGAGTCGCTCCGCAGGTAGACAACGACTATATATATATATATATATATATATATATATATATATACAATTAAAAGAAACGGTCCAGTGGACTTTTTTACAATAAAATAAAAAACGAAGGAAACACACAGAAAGACACAGACATAACTCACATCGATATTTCGACAATCGTCGTCATCAGGAGGTGCGAAGAGCGAAGAGTCCCGCAGGAAGACAGGGCGGTACTCTGTACTCTGAGTATACTCTGAGTACCGCCCTGTCTTCCTGCGGGACTCTTCGCTCTTCGCTCTTCGCACCTCCTGATGACGACGATTGTCGAAATATCGATGTGAGTTATGTCTGTGTCTTTCTGTGTGTTTCCTTCGTTTTTTATTTTATTATATATATATAGGTGTATAATGTAATCGGGATTCGGTCAATTTTCCAGGATCAAAATCAAACTCTCAATGCCAGGCATTGAGAGTTTGATTTTGATCCTGGAAAATTGACCGAATCCCGATTACATTATACAACTATTCTATCCAACGGTTGATATATTATTGAATTTGTTATATATATATATATATATATATATATATATATATATATATACGTTTCACTATGAATCACAAACACAGAACTAAGGAGCGAACACTTACTGTCTCTAATTTTCGGTTGAACAGTCATCAGGAGAGTTGAGAAAGGCAAGTTACCAAGCGCACTTGTGAAGCGACGGTTGGAGACTCCAACGTTCGCTTCACAAGTGCGTTTGGTGTCCCTTTCTCAACTCTCCTAATGACGGTTCAACCGAAAATTAGAGACAGTAAGTGTGTTTGTTCCTTAGTTCTATGTTTTTGATTCATCGTGAAACGTTTGTTGTCCTTTTGGAACGTTTTCCCGTTCATAATATATATATATACTAGCAAACGTACCCGTCTTTGACGGAATCAAAAATTCTATTATACTTGGTATTCCAAAATATCAATTATAGTATTATACCAATACTACAATTAGAAGTTATAGAATAGTAGAAAATACCATTATTAGTACAGTGCTAAACAAATGCCTCTTTATACAAAGATTAGATTTTAATTTAGACATACACAAATCTACAATCAATGCTTCAGCTTTATATGTCTTATGGTGCCAATATTTTGTGGACAAACCGACAGACAGAAATTATTCTAAGGGTACATGTGGCTACTCTGAAGTATGAAACGTAAAGAAAACTTGAAATGAGTTAGTTCTAATTAACGTGCTCCCAGTCAACAGCTAGCACGCAGGCCACTGGGATACTCTGATTCCATACCTTACTTTATTACCAGTGTTTATATTACGCAAATATTAAATTAAAAAAAAATATTTTTGTTGTATTTATTTATAATACATTTGCACTACTCTCATCGGCGAGCAAGCAAGCTACTGGCTACCCTGGCTAGATCCCTTTACTTTATTACCATTTTTTATATTATCCACATTTTAAATTCAAAAAAATATTTGTTTGTTACATTTATTTATAATACATTTGCACTACTGTCATCGGCGATCACGCAAGCCACTGGGCTACTCTGGTCCCATACCTTACATTATTACCAGTGTATTTATTAAGCAAATGTTAATTAAAACAAAGTTTACAGTTATATATAATACATAGCAAACGTACCCGTCTTTGAGGGAATCAGAAGCTCCGTCATTTTTGGTATTCCAAAATGTCATTAGAAATTATAGAACAGTAGAAAATACCATTATTACTACAGTGTTAAACAAATGCCTCTAAATACACTACATTAGCTGTCTGTCCTTCAGATTCATGGTAGAAGAAAGAGTTGAAACCTCTGACCCTTGAGCAAGTAAACTACATTTGACCATGTGAGAAAAACTTGGTTTCGCTACCTTGTATTCCTGCGTTAGATGAAGTCTCCATTTGCGACTTAGTTAACGTCATTGCGAAATAGACTCTGACAGGACTTTGCAATCATTTCAACGGAAACAGACAGTGGCTCGGAATAAATGCTATGTGTGGTATACACACAGACTCCCCAATACCACATCCAGTCATTATGTCCGCCTCTATGGCATATCTGTGTAGAGCACGAACTCAGAGTCGTGTCCCGTTGCACAGTTTTTGGAGCACTCATGTTTCGTAACATGAAATTTGTTACTGCTATAAATTGCAGCATCATTGGTGCTCCTACTTTAAGTTTTTACTCATGAGCAGGCAGTCCAGGAGAAATGATTTCAGAGTCAAGAAATTCAATTAGATAATGAACTGCTTCTTCATCATTATCCAATCTCTTTACTGACTTGTAAGTTCTTTCCTCGGCTTCATATAGCGTAAGAACTTGTTTGTTGATTTCTCCTGCCTGTTCATATTAAGGGCTCAGAATTGCTCCTTTACAAAACATTTATTCTCAATAGATAGTACATCCTCAACTCTGTGAAACACCATTTCAATGATGTCAAATACGCAATATATTCATGTGCTCAATTGAAATTAAAATCAACTAACAATACCTACTTGCCACACCTGTGTATTTTCAAAACAAACTTGTCTGTGAAGTTAGGAAAATACAGCTAAAAGCCCCATAACTTCGCTTCTGTACTGAATTAATAATCTATTTAGAGCCCATATTTTAAGTTAGGTACACACAAATCCAGTGTCAATGTTTCAGCTCGCTGTCTTATGGTGGCTGAGTTTACTTGTGACAAACATTTTTGCGTTAAACGTCCAGAACTTCACTTCAAGGTTGAATTTCCAATCAATTCAGAGCCTATATTTTAAGTTAGACCTACACAAATCTACTGTAAAAGTTTCAGCTTTATATGTCTTATGGTAGCTGAGTTTACCTGTGACAAAGTTTTGCGGACAAACAGACAAACCGACAAACCGACAGAAATTTTTCTAAGGGTGGATTCGGTTTCTCCAATGTATGAAACGTAAAGAAAACTTGAAATGAGTCAGTTCTAAGCAATGTACAGACAAAATCATTATTTTATTTATAAAGATATATATAAAGACTAGCAAACGTACCCGTCTTTGACGGAATCAAAAATTCTATTATACTTGGTATTCCAAAATATAATTTATAGTATTATACTAATACTACAATTAGAAGTTATAGAATAGTAGAAAATACCATTATTAGTACAGTGCTAAACAAATGCCTCTGTATACAAAGATTAGATTTCAAGTTATACATACACAAATCTACAATCAATGTTTCAGCTTTATATGTCTTATGGTAGCAATATTTTGAGGACAAACCGACAGACAGAAATTATTCTAAGGGTACATGTGGCTACTCTGAACTATGAAACTTAAAGAAAACTTGAAATGAGTTAGTTCTAATTAACGTGCTCCCAGTCAAAAGCTAGCACGCAAGCCACTGGGCTACTCTGGTTCCATACCTTACTTTATTACCAGTGTTTATATTACGCAAATATTAAATTAAAAAAAAATATTTTTGTTGTATTTATTTATAATACATTTGCACTACTCTCATCGGCGAGCAAGCAAGCTACTGGCTACCCTGGCTAGATCCCTTTACTTTATTACCATCTTTTATATTACCCACATTTTAAATTCAAAAAAATATTTGTTTGTTACATTTATTTATAATACATTTGCACTACTGTCATCGGCGATCACGCAAGCCACTGGGCTACTCTGGTCCCATACATTACATTATTGCCACTGTATTTATTAAGCAAATATTAAATTAAAAAAAATTTGACAGTTATGTATAATACATAGCAAACGTACCCGTCTTTGACGGAATCAGAAGTTCCTGTTTTGTTTTATTGCCGTGTGCCTATGCCTTTTGGCTATACCACTGAGGAATCAGAAGTCTGTCATTTTTGGTATTTCAAAATGTCATTAGAAATTATAGAATAGTAGAAAATACCATTATTACTACAGTGTTAAACAAATGCCTCCAGCTAATACACTACATTAGCTGTCTGTCCTTCAGGTTCATGGTAGAAGAAAGAGTTGAAACCTCTGACCGTTGAGCATGTAAACTACATTTGACCATGTGAGAAAAACTTGGTTTTGCTACCTTGTATTCCTGCGTTAGATGAAGTCTCCCTTTGCGACTTAGTTAACGTCATTGCGAAATAGACTCTGACCGGACTTTGCAATCATTTCAACGTAAACAGACAGTGGCTCGGAATCAATGGTATGTGAAGTATACACACAGACTCCCCAATACCACATCCAGTCATTATGTCCGCCTCTATGGCATATCTGTGTAGAGCACGATCTCAGAGTCGTGTCCCGTTGCACAGTTTTGGGGCACTCATGTTTCGTAACATGAAATTTGTTACTGCTATAAATTGCAGCATCATTGGTGCTCCTACTTTAAGTTTTTACTCATGAGCAGGCAGTCCAGGAGAAATAAATTCAGAGTCAAGAAATTCAATTAGATAATGAACTGCTTCTTCATCACTAATCCAATCTCTTTACTGACTTGTAAGTTCTTTCCTCGGCTTCATATAGCGTAAGAACTTGTTTGTTGATTTCTTATGCCTGTTCATATTAAGGGCTGAGAATTGCTCGTTTACAAAACATTTATTCTCAATAGATAGTACATCCTTAACTCTGTGAAACACCATTTCAATGATGTCAAATACGCAATATATTCATATGCTCAATTGAAATTAAAATCAACTAACAATACCTACTTGCCACACCTGTGTATTTTCAAAACAAACTTGTCTGTGAAGTTAGGAAAATACAGCTAAAAGCCCCATAACTTCGCTTCTGTATTGAATTAATAATCTAGTTAGAGCCCATATTTTAAGTTAGGACCACACAAATCCAGTGTCAATGTTTCAGCTTGCTATGTCTTATGGTGGCTGAGTTTACTTGTGACAAACATTTTTCCGTTAAACGTCCATAACTTCACTTCTACGTTGAATTTCCAATCAATTCATAGCCTATATTTTAAGTTAGACCTACACAAATCTACTGTAAAAGTTTCAGCTTTATATGTCTTATGGTAGCTGAGTTTACCTGTGACAAAGTTTTGCGGACAAACCGACAAACCGACAAACCGACAGAAATTTTTCTAAGGGTGGATTCGGTTTCTCCAATGTATGAAACGTAAAGAAAACTTGAAATGAGTCAGTTCTCAGCAATGTACAGACAAAATCATTATTTTATTTATAAAGATTTCACACAAACACGTGAAATAACAATCAATGATCAAATCTCAGTTGGGTTTTTGACACTTACGAAGACCGCTTGTTGAGGTTGAAAGATCTTAGTCTTGTTTTCCCATTTTCTTTTTGTGGTTTGATTATTGATATATAGAGTCGTTGTCTGCCTGCGGAGCGGCAGACTTGACTTGAACCGGGCAAGCATATGATAACATTGTTGGTCTCCAACCGTCGCTTCACAAGTGCTTTTGGTGTCCCTATCCCAACTCTCCTGATGACGGTTCAACCAAAAATTAGAGACAGTAAGTGTGTTTGTTTCTTTGTTCTGAGTCTTTGGTTTACTTTGGAACGTTTGTTATCTTTTTGGATTGTTTTCCTGCTTACAATATATATATATATATATATATATATATATATATATCAGTTAGCATCAGTTACTGAAAGGAACTACTTCTGCCCGATGACGACGAATGTCGAAATATCGTTGTGAGTCTTTTTTGTGTGTTTTTATTTGGTTTTCTCTTTCTTTATTTGTAGTTCTCTGTGTGAACTATATACTCGTATGTTCATACTTGTGTTTCGTTTAATTAAGTGAAGTTTAGTGCGTTACATGCGACCTTGAAACCTTCTTGGTTACTTGCCGTTGCGTCTACAACGTGCTTGGTCTCCCTTTCTCTTTTCTCCTGAAGACGGATTACCCAAAAATTTGAGTCTGTAAGTGTGTTTCCTTACTCTGTTTGTTACTCTTCTTGAATTTTGAACTCGTGTGTATATATATATATAAACTCAAAAATTGTTTTTGACCTCTTCTATTCTATTCACTGTTTCGTTATTGAGGGCTAGGTCAAATAAAAGAAAATAAACTCCTTTCTAGGCCGACGTTTCGATGTATTTGTACATCATCTTCAGGGCTAAAATTAGAGTAAGACTATAATACATTTATCAAAACAATCTATGTGAGTTGTAGATTGTTTTGATAAATGTATTATAGTCTTACTCTAATTTTAGCCCTGAAGATGATGTACAAATACATCGAAACGTCGGCCCAGAAAGGAGTTTATTTTCTTTTATTTGACCTAGCCCTCAATAACGAAACAGTGAATATATATATATATATATATATATATATATATATATATATATATATATATATATAATATAAAAAATCAGTAAGGACTATTACTTGGGGGACAAATGCTCATTATTGAGAATAACCGGAGGCTGCATCGACACCGCTTAGGCCATTGTCAACATTTCAAATTAACTTGGGCTAAACATAATGATTTCCTCCCTTGCCAGGCTTCCACTCGGAAATTAACTTAGTTAACTGCCTCGCCATCTCGCAGTATGCCTTCAACATCTGACTTCCTTCAAAAATACAACTCAATTACTATACAGTATTCTCAAAATTCATTTCTTTCTTATTACTTCAAATCATATTTTTTTTGTAAAATTAAAACTCCAATAGAACAATAATGAAATAATGAATACATCATGAAAATTGTATACATGTACAATAGATGAGACAAATTTACTACATTATTTTTAAATCACCTACTTTGTTATAGAATTTTTTTAAACTTTATATTACATAGTCAGAACGACGCAAATACCATGTAACATTACTAGTGACAATGATGAAAGAAATATATACACTTGCGCATGGTGGCAGGAGGGAAGAAATAATCCAGTAATTATACTTCCTGGCGTGACAAATGAGTTATGAAAATTAGATTAAATTTATAAGATTTATAAAAAATCTTATAATTTATAAGTATGTTCGATGGCTTGACTCAAGAGGTGGTTGAGGTACGATTTCATAATAACATAATACGTAAGTTGAAGGTGAATTTTTTAAGTATTTGAAATAGTAAGTTTATCTAAGCATTAATATTCTAATAATGAAGAAGTACAGTAGCCATTCAAATTTATTATATAAACGCGAAAGGAGAATACATTCTCCTTAGACTCTGTTTTAATATAGTATGGAGCCACTTGTTAATTACAACTATTTTATCTATGGTTAGCCTAATTATTGTGCTATTTTGCATTGGTAGTCATAGACTTTGTTTTACAAAAGTTATACAACACTTTTATAGTTTTATATAAAGTAGAAGTAATATATAAAGTTTTAACAAAGAAGTGTTCTTTACGAGTAGATGATATTGTACAAGTATGTACAATATGTTATTGTACAAGATATGCTCTGAGAGACGTGTGCCATGATAGATGTTCGTAGTATTGATGATCATTGTGGAATAGCTATGACTTTTTTTTCTTGTTACATTTTTCTACTGTTGTTTCTATTGAAAAGCATATTATTAAAGTTGATCCATTGTCATTTATCCATGACGCTGTATATAATGTATTGTCCTTTTCCACAGAGGCACAGCATCCATGGGATGATGGCGGAGGAGAATGAGGTTCGACCTCACCAGGAAATGGGTCAGCTGACCTTAGATGAGAAGAAGTTCCTCTTAGCCGTTGAAAGGGGAGACGTCGCCACAACCAGAAGGTTAGTGTCAAAACCATTTACTTTCATTATAGTTTATATAGTTAACTAATTTTAACTAATTTGTAAACATATACGCCTGCATTCATGACATAGCAACATTTTTGCAGCCCGGGGCGGTCGTAATATTCCCCCCCCCCCTCCCAATGATGACCGTTGATAATCCGTTAATAAGACACCATTGTGAACCGTCATACTTCGTTTCGCAATGGCTGCATCATCAATGGGACTACTGTTACCTTCCAAAATCACAGATGATCACGGATACCTATTTTAATTCAATGGTGCCGATATATGCCTAAATTTCCTATTTAACAGTTTTATTTTATTTTATTGAATCTGTTTTTGTTTTTTAAAATTTAAGTCGTCTCTGTTCTGTCCGTCCTGTCGTCTTTTCATGTTTTTTATTGGTTTAAATATTATGTCTGTACGGTGCTTGATTTGTTCGTTTATTAATAATTCGTTATAGTTCGTTAATATCTTATTTACCAACCTCTGTGGTACTAATAATATGCATGTAGATAATCCGTTAACTTTCAAATCCCAGAATGTCCTCAAAATATTTATTTCATGGAATTACAATCAAGGACTAATTTTAGACTGCTGTCATTAGTCCCGGACTTTTATCTTATTGCAGTGCTCGTATATATATATATACAGTCATCATCAAAGAAAGTCAAGATTTTTCAAAACAAAAATGTACAATTCAAATCATAAAAAATTGGTATACATATAAAATCATGGTAAAAAAACCCCGAGATTTTTCCAAACAAAACCCTACAATTTAAATCTTAAACAAAAAGTTTAGGTAAGAAAACTTAGCTGTCTAAAATATAATAAACCATCAACCACTATAAAAAAATATTTTGAAAAATTTAAAATCATTTATTCTTATTTTGCAAATATTATTGTTTTAAAACCCCTTAAGAAACAGTATTACACACATAAAATATAAAAACAATTACGACCTTGAACACTTATTTTGGTATATAATTTGAGATGTTTTTCGCTTTTTATGCTTTCAAATTTTTTCAATTTTCTATTTTTACGGTCTCAAAATGCCACCACCTGACACCAGCTGAAGGTGAAGTCATATTGTTTTGCTCAATCTGTGCGACTCTGACGAAGACCGGTTATTTTAGTCGAATGATTTAAGCCTATTTCTGAGTTTCTTACTGTGGTTTTGACGTCAATGTAGGTTATTGGATATATAGGACTGTGTACCAAATAGCAGATATGGGTGTTGAATAATAAACGTCAGTCACACTTTTCATCCTTAAATCAGTATTGCAGATGATTTATAATAAAATTTTTTTTTAAATGTATAGAAACTCTGTGAATTATTGTATATAAACTATTTATTTGTTTGTTTTTTAACACCCATACTTCTAGAGTGTTCTTAAAGAACCTTTTACTGCAGTTCTAGGGGTTGAAATTATGGCTCATTTATTATTTGGCACCCATTTTAGTAATAGACGAGCCACATTACCTGTTGATTCTACATTGTGAGTTCTAAATTTTGCCTAACTCAAGTGTATTTAGATCTTTAACGAATACTTGACATCGTACAGGCTCGGTACCGACGGCTTAACGTCCTCTCCGAGGGACGACTTACTCAGATTTGTTCACCTCCTGCATGAATAAATCGAGGGTCAGGTGGGGATCGAAACCCGGACCTACCAGTTCAGAGGCTAGTACGTTAACCACTGCGCTAACCTGGGTCCACTATTTTACATAAACGGAACACGTTAAACCTACACAATATGTCAATAGATAAGAAGGTTTCACAAATTAAATTGGCAGACATAGTGACAATTATTTTCTCAAGCGAATGTCATGTATTGAGTTAATTAAAATTATTATGTTGTGTTTTACTGTAAGCAGCTAGCGATGCAGTTCTCTAAGTTTACTAATATAATTAATCATAATTAATCATAATTGCTATCTTCAATCAAGCATTAATGAAGTCTTCCGATATATCAGCTGCCTCTTGTACACACAAGTATCCATTTATTAAATTACGTCATTCAAGATTTATCCTTCGATTCACTTCCTTGAAATAGTTTTGGAAATGAATAAGCAAGGACGTAACTGAATAGACTATGCCCACTGTTGTTATTTGCATATATTCTAACTACACATTCAGTTATTTCATTACTACTCCAACATTTCATTTATTTATTTTCTTTTCCACCAACTATAGAATTGGTTTCAGATTTATTATTTTCTTTAAGCACTGGTTTGACTAACTTAAGCATCACGAATAGATTTTACCAGTAGAAGTAATCAAATCAGGACAGATCCAAATAACGATATAAATTTAATAGACTGAAGAACAGAATTGAAACTTTTTAAAGAAATCATAGATATTCTCACTCATAAAAAGGTTATTGATGGCTAAAGGAAGAAAAGAGCTGAATAAAGTGCAGGTATAGTGAAAAAAATATACGTATACTTACTCGATACAATTTATATAATATACATAACTAGTTCTATGTTAGGAAGCAATTATGCGTAAAAATGATGCAAGAAAACCATTTGCTTATGTGCTTTGTTCGTTATTGTTTATATCCTATGCCATTGATTCAGACGGAAAGCTGACGGAATACGACTTATCAATCTTCAGAAAGCATGATTATGGTGTTGAAATTTTCTCAGAGTTGAACATTTTCTTACCAATGAGAGGAAAAATCATTGAAAAGGATAAAAGCGGGATGGAAATTTCAACATAATTTCCAAATTTATTACTTTTTTTTTTAAACGATCCCCTGGCGAGTGATAACATCAGCCGGTTACCGGCTTTTTGTTTGATTGGTGATTTTACAGATTCTACATTAGGAGTCCTAAATTTTGCCGAACACAAATGCATTTCGAGTAAAGATCTTTAACGAGTATATGACATAGTAAAGCCTTGGGACTGACGGCTTAATCAGATATATTCATCTCCCCCGTGAATAAATCGAGGGCCAGATGGGTATTGAACCCCGGACCCTCAGTTCAGAGGAGAGTACGTTAACCACTGATCTAACATGGTCCTTAATTTTGCTATTCACTAGCATTGGAGACAATTCTATTGAATAACAGACAGAAAAAAATGGTGAAATTTATCAACAATTGTACTCTGGACATTGCTAGCCGTTTATAAAAGCTTTAATGTCATTTTGACTGTCATATAAGTTACGAGATCCAGCTCGACTGTCCTTGGCTTCTCCCCACTCTCGTTACCCTATATATATATGACCCTGCTGTCATTCCCTATCCAGTCGCGTCCTGGCACCACTAAGAATCATACCGCCCCCCGAATAAGTACGTAACGTCGAAAGCTTGCTCAACCGATACGTATTTTCTCATTATCTTTAAAACTTAGCTTCTCTATTTTCCACTAAAAATTTTCTAATACTTCTTAATACCATTTAACGCTTATACTTTACGTTAACTGGTTTCTATATTTTTCATTTCTTTCCAAATTCATTTACTTGTTTCCGTTATTGATATATATATATTTTAAAAAAGAACAACTATTTCTATCTGTTGGATTGATTTTCTTCTTCAATTTTGAACTCATGTATATATATATATATATATATATATATATTATATATATATATACAGTTCAAAATTGAAAATAGGTAGCACATAAAGTAAAAAAAACACACTTACAAACTCAAATATTGTAAATATCAAGAAAAGAAAGAATTATATATCATTAAATATAATATATATATATATATATATATATATATATATATATATATGATCAAACCACAATAAGAAATGGGAAAACAAGACTAAGATCTTTCAACCGTAACAAGTGGTCTTCGTCAGAGTCCAACTGGGTTTTTGACTCTGACGAAGACCGCTTGTTACGGTTGAAAGATCTTAGTCTTGTTTTCCCATTTGTTATTGTGGTTTGATCATATATATATATATATATATATATATATATATATATATATATATATATATATTTTAATGATATATAATTCTTTCTTTTCTTGATATTTACAATATTTGATCATTGATCATTGATTGTTGTTTCACGTGTTTATGTGAAATCTTTATATATATATGTATAAATCAGTTGGCTTTCCGTTTGTCTCCGTACTGTATAGTTCCTGAGGGTGACCATTAAGTAACTTGAAATATTGAAGGTGAATTCTATTGTTTAGTGTTTCCTTCTATTTTTAAGCATCAGTATACAAATTGTTAAAAGTATCAGAATATTTTGCTCTTATGCTTCTTTTAGTAATCCTCTCAATTTTCAATAACTCCCTCGTTACCTACTTTAACTACACTATGACGTCATTGTTATAGTTTCAGTTTTCCATTTCTATAATGACTAGAGTATAGTGAGTGAGATTAGTTCTTAATTAGTTGTTAATCCTCCGAGGTAAGTGGTTGGAGCATCTATTTGGAAGGTCTAACTTGGCTGTTGAACAGCCTGTATTGTTGGGATGACTGGATCCCTTAATAGACTTTATGAACTTTACTTGGTGTTCCTTAATAGCGCTTCTCTTTTGGCGAAATTTATTTTAAATTTTTATGGAACAATACATGAATGAAATGCTTTTATTGTGTTCTTTATGTTATAGTGGAAATGGACTAATTTTATCTTATTTTATATGTCCTTTCTATTAACATGAAAAATGCAAAAAGACATTTATCGATAATGGTTTTTCCAACAAACTCTTTCATATTTTGTTTATAAATAATTGAACGAATTTTTTGTTCGAATTACGGAATATTCTAGCAAAAAAATTTTTTTTTGTAAAATCTAAACCGGCTAAAACCGGTTTTCTGGAAAAATTACTATTGGAAAACCGGTTTTCTAAAATGTCGGTTTTTGTATAAACCCTAGTGGTAGGGATGAGAAGAGGACAGCTTGGCTGAAAGGCAGTCATCCCCTTTTTGATTGAGATATCTCTGCTAAAAAAAAGGTGTGGTAAGGGGTATGGGATGTCTGATTACAATCCAAGGAGAACTACGTTTAAGGAAAACGTCGACATTTGTTTTTATTTTAACACCAGTGATATTCCCAGGTTTATGTTACAGTTCAGATGAAAAAAAAAAACATATTTCCCTTCAATCCTGCATCACACATCGTAAAATTGAAGGGTAGTTAATGATAATTCTCCACCTATAGAAATTTGAAAATATATAGAAAATTAACATGAAAAATATACTTTTCATATAGAAAAATGATATAAACAATGCATTTCGAACATATTATGTTCTTCTTCAGCCATTAACTAAAAAGAACAATGACATCAAAGTATTAGATAACTCTAATTTTTTTTTGGAGAAATAGTATATAATAAAATGAAGAAAGAGAGAGAGAGAGAGAGTGAGAGAGAGAGTGAGAGAGAGAGATAGAGCGAGAGAGACAGAGAGAGTAAGAGAGAGTGAGGGAGGAGAGAGAGAGAGAGATAGAGCGAGAGAGACAGAGAGAGTGAGAGAGAGAGAGAGTGAGGGAGGAGAGAGAGAGAGAGTGAGTGAGGAGAGAGAGAGAGCTTTCCGTATTTTATATTTTACTATTTACTTTGTACTATAGATAACTCTCTGACATGATTGTATTTTTTAATTTGGTTTTAATTAAATTAAATTGGTTTAATGATATAAAAAAGCTACACACCAATTTTTTTTGCTATTTGTGAATCGACTGAACAAAAAAAATTACTTTTTAATAGAGAATGTAATATAAAGTAAAATTTGTAATAAATTATGAAACTAGTAATTACCAACTATGTTTAAATAACTTTCCTTTATCTGAAATTAACATTAATTAGTCTTATCCATTTATTACCCCTAAATTGCTTAACTCAGTGAAGGAAGTATAAAAGTTGTGTGTTTTTAAAAATGACAGGATTAGAAGGATCTGCTTGTCATCCCTGATTTGACTTTTTATCTATAATTGAACCCTGTCATTAATAAATTATGGTGAAGAGACATCAGTTCTCCTGTATCTGCCGACATTCTATTTCGGTTTCATGAATAAAGAGTTCCTCTTACAATAGGTTAGGTTAGGTTGCAGTGGCAGTCCCACAAGGGAACACACGTAGGCCAAGCATTGGCCCTTTGTGATACCACACAATGAAGATTGATTCTACAGTGGGAGTACTAAATTTTGCCTAACTCAAATGTATTTAGAGTAGGGATCTTTAACGAGTACCTGACATCGTACAGGCTCGGGACCGACGGTTTAACGTCCTTCTCCGAGGGACGACGTGCTCAGATTTATTCACCTCCCGCGTGAATAAATCGAGGGCCAGGTGAGGATTGAACCCCTGTCCTATCAGTTCAGAGATGAGCACGTAACCACTGAGCTAGCCTGGCCCACCCTCTTACATTAAATAACCTTTCATTCTCGAAGTACTTGTTGGCCATGGTGGGGGTGGGGGGGTCACCTAAGTACTTCATTGACACAGTTGACAAATTTTGAAAATTCTCTGTTTGCAATACCACCAACACAGAGGATCTTCGCTTGTTCAATCATTTTAACTTGGATTATAATACTTCGATATTTTAAACTTGATTTCATTCTCCACTAGTCTATCATTTTCATCTTGCTCAGTTATTAAAGTAGAAGACCTTTCTAACTTTCGATCCTTTTCCTAAGTCTATTTTTTTTCTTTTTTAATTCTTGCAAGCATTGGTTGAAGCTAAAGTATTTATCCTGAAATTATCTGACTCAGTTAAGAAAGTACATAAAACCATAATTTTTGACAGTATTAATCTCATTTTAAACAAATAGAAGTATTGTTATTACAGTTCAAATAACTTAAAAATTTAAGAGAACCGTCATGAAAGGTCGGAAATTGAGGGTATTTGTTTAACGATGGGTTTCGGATTCTGGTTCCTGCAAAAATACTCGATTCAAACGATTAACGAGTCCGAATCCCATTAATCGTTCCAACACTACAGATATAATAAAACTTATTTCTTAGTTGTAAACTTAGTTTTAACTTTTTAGTTATAACTTTCTAGTGGCCACTTACTCTTTAGTTACTTAGTTGTAAAACTTCTATGTTTATTGTTGAATTTTGTTCTAAAAGAAAAAAACTATTTAGTTGTAAAAGTAACTTGAGAAATGGAAAAATATGCTAAAGGAGCGTTCCTTGTTTAGTGGTATTACTATAGAGCGTAATATGATCTCGAAATGCATTGTACCTATTCCAAAGAGTGATGCAATAAGGCATAATATAAGCAAGACTTTGTATCTGGTGTGTGAAGCGAAATACAATAATGTATCATTCGTCTTATACCTTCATCTACCTATCTTTGATTTTGTTATCTACTTCTTACAATATTATTTCATAGTAAATTCATCACTAGTATGACAGTCTAGTCGATAGTTTTGTCCAGTTAAAATTGTTGTTCCTTTAAATAATGTAAATTTTATTTTCTTAGTCAAAAAATTCTTACTTCTGCCAATGCAAAAATGTTCTTAAATAAAACCGAACCTAAACAATTTGACCAAATCCTGATTAGATAACACCTCTCTCTCACTATATATATATATATACTTTTTTGATAAAAATACCATCCAAAACGGACAAACATAGTTCAAAATACACAAAGAAACACAGAGAAATCAAAAGCACACACTTACAACACCCTAATTTTTGACTGAACAGTCTTCAGGGGATATAAGAGAGGGAAACCAAGTACACTTCTTTGTGTACTTATATATATATATATATTATATAGTTCACAATAAGAAATGGGAAAACAAGACTAAGATCTTTCAACCGTAACAAGCGGTCTTCGTCAGAGTCAAAAACCCAACTGAACACTAGATGCAGAAAACATCTGGTGAGGAGTTGAGAAGAGTGGAAGGTAAGAGTGGTATTTTAAAAGTGTGAAAGCGCAGGAAAGGACTGATGTCCAGAAAGGATGTTTGGGGAAACAAAGGAGTACAGTAAGAAAAAGTAATATATATATATATATACAGATTTCACATATACACGTGAAATAGCAATCAATGATCAAACCACAATATGAAATGTGAAAACAAGACTAAAATCTTTCAGCCATAACAAACAGTCTTCGTCAGAAAGGTGAGTTTTTGACTTTGACGAAGACCGCTTGTTACGGTTGAAAGATCTTAGTCTTGTTTTCCCATTTCTTATTGTGGTTTGATCATTGATATATATATATATATATTTTACAAGTCATAGCTGTCAAATATATATCAATTCTGTATATTTATACATTTTTTCAATGAAATTACCATCCGAAACATACAAATAAAATTCAATGTGATGAGAAATAATTTACTATAAGTAAAGTATAGTGATCGTGAAAAAATTCGATCTCGAGATTTTGACGGAATTACATGTTTTGTGGTCCCAGAAGTCGTTTTATGAAGTTTTTTCAATGATGTCTGTGTGTGTGTGTGGGTGGGTGAGTGTGTTAGTATTGTTTGTTACCACGCTACGGTCCAGAATCTTTGATGGATCAAGTTGATATTTTACACAAAAATGGGCCTCATAGGGAAGAAGATCCCTATTGTTTGGGAAGAATTATGCATGATGGAAAAGTCACTTTTTTTGCCAAAAACCGTTTTTTAGAAAACATTTTTTTCTCCTAACCCTAGAGTTTTGAAATTTTGACATTATCTTTGAGGTCACAAGTAGAACAAACGAAAAATATATTCAGAATTTTGAAACAACGGGAAATATTTTTTTTTATAAAATGTACAAATTTTGACTTCTAATTTAATCCTAAACCTTCTGAGAGCAATACAAGCCATACTGTTTGACGGATCAAAATGAAACTATGCCTAACAATAGAACATTATGTGGAGAATGAGTTGAAATATTTTTTTTTAAAATTACATTCGCTAATGGGGCGTTACAGTACAATTTATGTTTTCAGAAAATGGTTTTTTGACGCTAAACGGCTCATTAAAACATAATGAAAATTTGACCAAAAATGGAACAAAAAATTAGCAATTCATAAAAAAATATTCATGAAGTTTCAATTACGGAAAAGAACAATAACGCTATAAAAACTGTTTGTTTATCCTAGACTAAGAGATCACCTGCTATACTTGTCGAATTTTTTATATTTTTTTACAATCTTTACATTGACTTAGAAATTTTTTGAGTGAATTCACTGAGATAAAATTGATGTTTATAATGGAAAAATTAAAATAATGGTGTGATACACAAAAATAAACTTATATATTGAGAAGTCTATCAATCACTATCTGTACTACCTCAGGAATGAAAGACTAATAAACAACTCCCATTTAGACGATTATATTATGCTTAAATGATACATTATATATTATATACTCAAGAAGTTTGATATTAAGTTTACTTATTGTAAGTGTGTAGGTCAATCCAGATTTTTTAGTAGTGTCATCAACATTTCATAGAAATTTATGGAAATATATGGACACGATTGATGGTTTATAAATCTCAATCAGTCCTTTTCGTTCCGTATATTCATTTAAAAGTTCAGACAACTTTTAAAAGAAATAGGTTTAGAAATTACTTTTAATAATTTATATTACGACTAATTAATTAAATTTATATTGATAATATATTTGCTGTTTTTAAAGAAATAGTTTAATTCGTTTCTTTATATGTTTGATTATTATTTATAAAAGAAATACTGATAGAAGGGGACTATTTTAAAATGAGATAATTTAGATGGCATTTGATTAGAGCACCGGTAGAGCAAAGTCATTCTAAAAAGGCGGCATTACACTCCTTGTTTAGTCCTCCGCGTCTTTCCTGGAACCTTTCAAACTGTTTTAACCTCTCTATAGATTATTGTGTTCACTAGTTAATTCTTTTAATTATACTTCAAATAGTAAGTACAAATTCCTTTTTAACTTATTTTTGTAAACTTAATGATTTCCTAATTAGTTTAATGCTAAATATTATTACTTTCATAATTAGTAATTAAAACGATTTCACAAACTAGATAAACTAAACCAGCAGAAACAATACACATAAAAGATTTCACAAAAACTTACTCTTATATTTCGACTGTTTCGTATAAAGATGTAATTTGCTACGATGAAAAGTGACTTTCATGTGTGTTGTTTCTCTGGAATTATTTTCATAAAAATATATCAAAATAATTAATTAGTTCCTAAATAATTACTACTAAACATTTAATAAATATAATAAAGCATTGAATAGATTTATTTTTAGTTAATTTATGTTATTTTAAACCTCATTCACTAAATTAGTTATAGCGAAAACGATTAAAAATACTTAACAATAGATTATTTAAATTTATTACCCTATATATATCAAATTAAGGGTTTGTTCGTCTGTGTTTCCTATTGCTTTTGAGAAATGTTGTAATCCATTTGAAAATTTGAAATGATTTAATGACAAAATGTGAGATGTAAGAAGAATAAAATTATATGTAAAAAATGAATGCCAATCAAACATATAATTTCTGATGTTTCTATTTACACAACTTCTAAATTATATTGAAAAGCCGACTTTGAATTTGATTTGAGTATGCAAAACTATGCATAAACTATATTTATTCGGTATAAAATAGTAAATATACTATAAAACTGTTATAACCGAATATAGCACACAGGAAAAAGTTACTTATATTATGTTTGGTGTGAAAAGCTACTGGTTGTTGACTTTTTTGTGTTTATGAATCTTATGATCTTTGAGTAATATTGAATTAAGAGGAATGAACTCCTTAGTTTTATATTGCCAAAGAGATGCTAATTTTAAACTGATTCTAAGGTGATTCGATGACAGTCATTTTTCAGAATCAGGTCCTCAGCTAAATATGACTACCTAATGACTTCACGGTATACAATATCTCAGACAATGCAAAGCCGGAAGACCATACGACCACGAATGTGACTCCTTCCATATTCGTGAAGGTCGTCCTGACAGACTGATATCCCATCCCCGTCCTTATGATTACTGACCTTAACAAGAAATGCAGGATGAGAATATAGCAGTAGGAGGCCTCTGGTCTAGGGCTGCTACTTACGACGTGCACTGATGTGCATGGAATACTCGTTGGCCGCTGGAGATCCATTGCCTTTAGAAACAAAAGTCATTTTCGTCTGTAAGAGATTATTTCGCAACACAATATCGTCACTTTGACTTTACAAAAGTCTTATTACTGCTGTGCTAATATATATGTTGATTCTACATTGTGGAGTCTTAGATTTTGCCTCACTTAAGTATATTTAGAGTAAAGTCCTGACATCATACAGGCTTGGGACAATACGTCCTCTCAGAGGGACGACGTGATCAGATTTATTCACCTCCTACGTAAATAAATCCAGGGACAGGTGGGTATTGTATTCTGGACCAACCACTTTAGAGTCAAATACGTTAACCACTGAGCCCCAATTTTTACCCAATAACTAATTTAATTCTATACAAAAAAATTCTAATTTAGCGAAAAAAAGTATAGTATGAATTTGAATTTGCTAGTTCAAAGTCTGAAAAAATATAATAAAATTATTTTGTATGTGAAAACTACAATGAACCAGAAATGTTCATTTTAGTTTTATGGGTTTGGAATAATCTATGAGGTAAATGGTTTGAATATGTTCCACCCACACTCAGACAGGATTCTAAGAATATCAGATAACCATTTAGGGACTTTCAAACATGCAAATCTGTCAAAACGTCCTACGTTTTCCTTTATGATCACCACTTTACTTACAGTAAAGTTAAAAGGTTATGTCAGAAAGCCACTTAGGGACTTTCAAACATGCAAATCTGTCTAAACGTCCTACGTTTTCCTTTATGATCACCACTTTACTTACAGTAAAGTTAAAGGGTTATCTAAGCCTAGCTTAATACTAATGAATCAGGAATTTATTGTAATAGAGGATATTTACAGTGACTCTAATAGCATGAAGCATAAATTGAAGTTCAAAAACAGCTCAATCCAAACTTCCTTGTGTAGCTGTTAGACTTTTGACTGTATAACCCACTAGGTCTTTTCTTCACCAAGACAGCCATTTCGCCATGAATCCAACTTCTTGTCCAATTGTGTAGACATATGCCACCATTTTCTTAGTTTGAAGGATTCAAAATACGCTATTTATTTTTGAAACTATATAAAATAATCATTTCATCTGTTTCTAAAAGATTTATTGATACCGAAGTACAGGTGTTTTTTTTCTACTTACGACTGGGTTCGGTTTCGACAGACCTGACGTAAGTCGGGTCATTAAGGTCCTATACAAAATGGCCGTCACAATTGTTATACTCTAGGATGCATATCAGTATGTTTGTTTTTTATTAATGAAACACAGTTTAGAAAGATAAGAATCTCTTATTTGTCGATAGTCAGCTCTCTTGAGGGATGAGGGCTCCAACTCTAAGGACTATGTCAGACTTTGAGCAAGTGTATACCCCTTGATGCCCATGTCCATATCTGATAGCGTCCAAGGCGTCCTATCTGCATGTCCTGGCTAACAGATCAGAAGGGTTACAATACCACTGACTTTACTGTAGCTGATCAGGTTCAGTAGGACCTTTGTTCCGGAGTTTGATCCGAAACTCTTAAATAAGTCGGTATTGCGGACGGTGGAGGCTCATGGAGGGGTTCTCTCTCCATCCTATCATCTGATGTTGGAGTTGCAGGGACTGTGGTTCTCTCCCAGGTTTGTTAGATCCTTTTGGTTGCTGTGTGAGAAGCAGTAACTTCTCGGGGGTGATACCTGCTTAGAATCCAAGGGGAGCTAGATCCCACACCTGTACCAGTGTGAACGGGCATTTAACTCAACTGATCGGTCTGAACAACTGGTACTTGCCTCTTGTGATCGACTCTCAAAGGGCAGTCGGAGTAGGGACGATTAGATACACCCCAACTACTTCATTTACTTGTCAAAGAAAGATAGCGTTTAGCCAACGAGATATCTGCAATCTCTCCTTATGAGTCTTAGTCCATTCGTGCTATGACTCCCCACAAAGATGCCTGACGGTGTGATTAACGGCTTGCGCAAGACCTGGTCCTGGGGTAAATGCAACTTTCCTTCTTTGAAGGGTAGCGAGTAAATCTTCAAAGACACTGTCCTATTGTGTATTCCAAGACAGACTGCATTCCAAGACAACACATACATTTTTTTATGAATATATTTTTTTTACATGATTCACATGAGTTTATGAAGGCTAGTCGTAATTCAATGCAGTTGGTATCCAACTTAAACTGACCTCCTAAAACTTGTCCTAAAACTGACAGCTTGAATGTGCCGGTCAAACATTTATTCATTGGCAATAATTTTATGTAACACAGAATATTTGCAACCTGAGATGTCTATTTCATAATAAATGCCAGATAAGATATTTTAAGTGTTAAACGATAAACAAGGACGCTCTTAGATATATATTGAGCAAAAACTCAGTATGAACTGTCTGATCGACTAAATTATAAGAAAACTAAGAGAAATATTTAAACCAGATACAAACTAAGTTTACTGGTAAACCACTAAGTAAACCGGCTAGGAAGTAATACCCGTCGTAAGCACAGGTTGTCGTAAGTCGGATACCAACTCCATTAAATTATGACCAACCACCATAAACTCATGTGAATCACGTTAAAAAAATATGTTCATAAAAAAATTGATGTGTTGTCTTGGAATACAGTCGGTAAATACACATAAATACTATTAATTTCCTTCTTGAATCTTCAAATAATTTCATACAGGCTTAATGAAATGTGTAAATTTCAATATGTGTCGATTTTCAAAACAAAAAAATTATATATTACCATTATTTTTCAAAAAAAAAAAAAAAAAATGAAGGGCTGTGGAAACTAGTGCATCTGAATATCTTCTTTTCTAAGTAGCAAAAAGGAAAAAAAATAATTTAGTGTGAAATGAAGTTATTTATGCTACTATGTCATTTCAAAACGCAAGTTTGACGTAATAAATCCGTCATTGATTCATTGTAAATCGAAATTCGAGCTAAAATGATTAAGTTGTTTTTAGAATAAAGTTGTAAATAAGCAGTATGAAATAAGCAAAGTTGAGAGCGAGGCAAAGCGAGGACGGTGCGACTAACGTGACATTGCCGACTATTGATTGCTCGTTATTATTTCAAAGCGACCCACTTTCGAGAGGCTGAAGCAAGCGATTAGTGCACGTACGATCCCGGTCACAATCGTCAGGGGGCTGCTGACCATTCCGTCTGACCATGGGGTCTCCGCCTGACCTCAGTGCAGGCGCTCTCTTTGCCTTGCTCAAGAACTCCTATTGCCAAAAGGGCATCAGGTAACAAAACAAAATCACATATATTTTAACTTCATTTTTATGATTTTTTTTTTTAAATAATGAGTGCAATCATGCTTTAAATACGAAATATTGCCGTACAACAATATACCAGGAACAATAAAATACAACTGGATTGCAGAATATATATCGGAAAACTGACTGAGTAGCAAACATTTCAGAGCATAATACATTAACTCACGAGTTATTGAAAACAGTGTAGTATTTACTCATGATTAGAGAGGAAAGAAAAACTACGTCTTCCGCACACAAAGGAAGACAACGTTTAATCGTACACGTTTCAAGCACTTAGAGTTCATCGTCAGGTTACATCTGACAGTCAATGTCTGTTAACTCCCCATATAGCCAATAACTTCTTACTGAGGCAGATGTAACCTGACGATGAACTCCAAATGTTCGAAAAGCGTTATATGATTAAATATTTTACGTGTGGAATCTTAGTGCTTCTTTTCTTCAAAATAATATCATTTTGAGATTTTCTGTACAAATATAACATTTCACATAAGCTGAGTTAAACAATACTGCTCAGTTAAATAATTAAATTGTATGCTAGGTGGGTGACATTAGATGGCATATTCATTAAAGATATATTTGTTTATGCTCAGAGAATGAGTTTCAAATCGATAACTTCCAACGTAATTGATTATACTACTGTATAGTTGTAAAAGATTATATTATCAAACATAAAATGAATTAAAATCAAAATATTTTTTTTATTGAACCATGTTCTATTGAAATCAGCCAAGTAAGCCCTTGTTTGGGATCACTGACCTACGTTACTATGGAAAACATTGCCGTGCACAGTGGACCAATTAGAGCAGACTTCCACGCACTGTATCACGCCTGTGTCATCATAGATTACAGACTCCTACCGTACCCCTCTCACTATACAGATAATAAATATGTTCGTCGTTTTATATCAAAGTTAATATAAAAAACATTTAATATGATTTTGAAAAATAATAAATTAATTTAACGGTTTTGCTTTCTTTATTCACTCGAATAAATTGACATAGTTGGTGTGAAGTCTTGGTTTCCTTCATATGACACAGAAAATCAATAAAAACTAAATGTAGTTCACTTTTTTTTTGTATTGCTTAAACCGAACCACTAGGGGTGGATAACGTCAGTCGTTTACCGGCTTTTTTTTGATCGGTGATTCAACAGATTTCTACATTGAGAGTCCTAAATTTTGCTTACATCAAGTACATTTTGAATAGGGATCTTTAACGTGTACCTGATATCGTACAGGCTTGGGACTGACGACTTGACGTCCTCTCCGAGGGACGGCTTACTCAGGTTTATTCACCTCCGGCGTGAAAAAATCGAAGTCCAGATGGGGATTGAACCCAGAACTACTATAGCCAAGAGGCGAGTACGTAACCAATGTGCTAACCTGGCCCCAAATGTAGTTTTCTAGGCCTTGATAATGTTAAGGCCATTTGCATTGCTTGGAAATAAGCTCCGGTAACTAACTTCACTGACTCCTTGTTCTACCATTATAATATTCAAAAGGCCATACAATATAAATTCACCTTGAATATACACACAATACTGAATGTAGTCTTTCCCTTTTCTTATTGTGGTTTAAAAATTGATTTTTATTTCACGTGTTTATTGTTAAATGTTATCGATGAATACAATGTACGATACTTTCTCCTATTACTATCCGTCTTTAGTTTTTTTTCTCATTTCTTATTCTAGTTTGAACATTGATAATACTAAATAGAAGCAAAGGACTATTTCTAACCAAAACTCTTGGTATTCATTTATTATGTGGAATTTAATTTACTCATGTTAGGAGTCTAAAAAAAACAATCAGATTTCATACAAAATAATATTTAATGTGAAGACTAGATTTTTAGCTTGGATTCATAGCATGAACTCTGAAATGACTTCCTGACCTTTTAGCCTAGAAGTCGTTCTTGACCTTTAGTCAATAGAGCTCATGTCGTTTTGCGTCGAAGCTAATTATTCCTTAGCCTCCCTCCTTTCCTAACTATCGCATTCAAGTGTATTAACCCATAAAAGATTCTGCAATCATTTATATTTGTTTCTTTTCAAGTCTACTATGTTAGTACCATACATATGAGTAGGTTCTAGGTGAATAATTTCAAATTCGTTATATCTAAAAGTATGCTGAAAGAATATACTCGGTTATATAATTCATATATACTTTTAAAACATTCTTTTCAAACATTGTAGGGTAAAAAGCTAATGAAATGTTCTCCACATATAAAAAAATTAATGGTATAAACAACGCGTTTCGAACACATAGTGTTCTTCTTCTTCTTTGCGTTGTTTATATCATAAAATTTTTATATGTGGAGACCATTTCATTAGCCTTTTACCCTACAATAAGTAAATACCACATAATAACTGATTCCACTACGTTATAATTCTTTCCAACCATTATTACGGTTTATTATTGTGTGCTATTTCCACAAACCACATTTTACAATGACTTAATAGGTGAATGGAAGAAGAAAGAAGTATATAAAGGTAGCTACAACCTGAGTAATTTAATAAAATAGAATCACTCTAACTGAACTTAAATTTTTTTTAACTAACAAATAGAATTTGGCTCAATAAAGAGGTTAGCTGAGTGGTAACCTATTTGCCTCTTGGCTGGCAGTCCGGGGGTTCGATCCTCACATGGTCCTCGATTTATTTACGCGGGAGGTGAATAAAGCTGAGTATGACGTCCCTCGGAGATGACGTTAAGCCGTCGGTCCCAAGCCTGTACGATGTCAGGTACTCGTTAAAGATCCCTACTCGAAATGTACATGAGTTAGGCAAAATTTAGGACTCGCAATGAAGAATCTGTAGAATGACCGATGAAACAAAAAGCCAGTAAACGACTAATGTTATCACCCGATAGGGGATCGGTTTAAACAAATAAATGACCCAATATAATAAGACAAGTATGAAATGGATTGTGAGATTAATGGAAAAGAAATATCCATATTGAAACAACCCAAATCAGAAAATTAAGTATCTATGTACTTGACATAGAGTTGACTGTTCCATTTACACCAGAGATGGGTAACCTTTCTTGGAGTTAAAGCTATTTTAGTACTGTCCACTTCCACAAATTACACAACGAATTATATTACTCGATCCGTGCATTAAAAATTGTTTCGCACCTTTCAAAAGATTAAGCAGTGTCTTCACTGCCTTCGTTTATTACCTTTGGTAACGCAGGAAAATGATTTTCTAAAAGCTTAGAATTTTCAAGTAATGACTGATATTAGTTTTCTTCCTAAATGCCAGAATTGTAATTCTTTATATATTGAAAGATTTTTCTCAACAAACCGTAGAAGGCCGCAGGTTCCCCACGCCTGGTCTACACCATAGCCTCAGTATAATAGAACTAAATAATTAATTTGTTGTAAACAAATTTGATATGTTTACTTATATCCAAGTTGAGTGTAGGCCACTCCATGTTTTTTTTTTTTTTAGTTAAACTTTAACAAATTCTTACAGTACTTACTAGCACATTTGTTATGATAGATGTTTCCTGAGATTGCACTAAGAGATTGTTGTTTGTTGACTTTGAAGATGGTTTCTTTGCAAGTCCGTGTTGATAAGGTTTGGCATGCAGAACTCTGTTGAAAACTAATGACTCAGCACGCCAACTTATTTATCTCACTTTTTCAAACTTGAAAAACTCAAACGTTGCAACTATTCTAAGCTTAAATCATTTCTCAGCTCATTGGCTTCTATAAATATTCTCACTATTGTTCGAACAGAACTTTGCATTTTTAAAGGTTACCTGCAGTTCAATTTTTTTTTTTAATCCAATAAAAACTAAAAGTAGGTCATAAACTTTTGAAGTTCAATTCTATCATTCCAGCAAAACATAAATTTATTTCATAACCGCTTATTTTTACATTTTTTTTTATTCATTCTTCATCAAGCATTGTTATCTACCTATTAAAGCAATAACGCAGATATAAATCTACAGAAAATTAAATTTGATTGCACGAAAAGATTCTCCTTTAGGGAACACATAGTCAGAATTAAAGAAAGTCTCTTATTTTTAATATAACAGAAAGTGTTGATTCTTTATTCGCATTCTTGTCCTTTACGCCATAACGGTACAGAGGGGATCTGTCTCTTCTGGTGTTTTTAGAAAAAATAAATAATTGTTGTTCACATATATAATTTTATAAACACGTTTTCTTTTTCTCGGAGTTTGGTCAGGGTAAATATATGGAATCATCTTTTTGCCAACGTTTCGTCTTTATTTCAAGACATCTTCAGGGCTATAAACTGCAAAAAAACAATAAACAATGGACATTTATCATTTCTACTTTAAAAACATCATAAACAAATTGAAAAAAGAACTTACTGAAGGCTGGGTTCTGTTACATTACAACAACCGTTAATTGTCATTACATTGTAATGTAACAGAACCCAGCCTTCAGTAAGTTCTTTTTTCAATTTGTTTATGATGTTTTTAAAGTAGAAATGACAAATGTCCATTGTTTATTGTTTTTTTGTTAGTTTATAGCCCTGAGGATGTCTTGAAATAAAGACGAAACGTTGGCAAAAAGGTGATTCCATATACTCATATTTACACTGACCAAACTCCGAGAAAAAGAAAAAGTGTTTGTTATTATTTTGTGGTCAAGAAAACCGTACCGTATAATTTTATATATAATAATAATTATTTTATATAATATAATTTTAGATATATAATTTTCACTAATTGTCACGAATGATACTGATTGTTAAATATTTTATGAAGTTTGAATATTGGAATAACTAACTCTAATCTCTTAAAATGTTATCGATTTGTGAAATAACCTCTTATATTTCCCCACATTGAAACATAAGAATTGACTTTATATTTCTTTCTATCAGAAGAGGTTATACTTTCAACCTGATTTTCAAGTCACTATTGGAATGTTAACTTGAATATAAAGTATTGTCTTAACTTGAATATAAAGTATTGTCTTAACTTGAATATAAAGTATTGTCTTAACTTGAATATAAAGTACTGTCTTAACTTGAATATAAAGTACTGTCTTAACTTGAATATAAAGTACTGTCTTAACTTGAATATAAAGTATTGTCTTAACTTGAATATAAAGTATTGTCTTAACTTGAATGTAAAGTATTGTCTTAACTTGAATATAAAGTATTGTCTTAACTTGAATATAAAGTATTGTCTTAACTTGAATATTGCTTAAAAAACATTTTTTGAGTTTGTAATATTGAAATATTATCAAACAAATGTTTGAAGGCTACCATAATACTCCTTAGAATTGGGGTGGGTAATTCTCGTTTCCCCCGAAACCATGAACTTCGGTTCAAATCAGACATCTACTGGGCGTCTGTGACTGAGGTTTGGTTAAGTCCCTCGAAATGGGGCTTTTGATAAGAATGAAAGATAACTTTGCGTCGGAGACCAAATACTTATCTCGATCACACCAGGCAAGTACTTGTTTTCATGTCTATTCACAGACCTTTCCCAATGATAACAGTGGAGGGTGTATATTATCTGTATCTTATCAGTTGGTTGTAACTCATTATTGCCTTTCACAGGCAATATTCATCATGGCTGCTGCAAGCGATGAATTTTAGAGCAGATGAAAACACAATTATCATATTATCCGATTGGTTGCCAATAGCTTAAACCTTCATCAATTATATTATTCATAACAGAAGATTCTTGACATATTGCATGCGGTGAATTTTTAAGAGCAATATACATTTAATGATACCGTCTTTTCATGCATCAAAGTAATATATAGTTAATACACCTTTTTAACCCATGGTCTTATTATTAAATTTTGAATTTCATTTTATTGATAATATTTTCTTATATCTCATTGCTGTCATAATACAATTGTCTATTACCATTACCTAATACCATTGCTCAATTTAAAAACTCCAAGTAAATTGGTAGCAATTGCTAAAAAGTAATCATTCTAAATTCATCTTTTATAAATAATGATAATTTTATATTATAATGATATTATTTATATTATTTAATAATTGCTAGTTTAGTCGTAATAACTTCCAAATCCCAAAAAAATAACAAAATATGTATAGTGATGTTAAAAGAAAAGTATATTACCTAAGGATAGGACTGGCTGCCTTACCTAAGGATAGGACTGACTGTCTTACCTAAGGATAGGAATGTTTGCCTTACCTAAGGATTGGAATGACTGTCTTACTTAGGGATAAGAATGGCTGCCTTACCTAAGGATAGGAATGACTGCCTTACTTAGGGATAAGAATGGCTGCCTTACCTAAGGATAGGAATGACTGTCTTACCTAAGGATATGAATAGCTGTCTTACTTAAGGATAAGAATGGCTGCCTTACTTAAGGATAGGAATGACTGCCTTACCTAAGGATAGGAATGACTGCCTTACTTAGGGATACGAATGGCTGCCTTACCTAAGGATAGGAATGACTGCCTTACCTAAGGATAGGAATGGCTGCCTTACCTAAGGATAGGAATGACTGTCTTACCTAAGGATAGGAATGTCTGCCTTACCTAAGGATTGGAATGACTGTCTTACCTAAATAAGAATGGCCTAGCCTCAGGTAATGTGAAACACAGTTTCAGGCTAGTGTCGTAGAAGAAAAGGGAATGTCGTAGGTGGTATTCTGGCTTATCTGGAAGCCCAGCACTATATGCGTAAATACATTTCACTTCCTTATCAAAAAAAAAAGACAAAAACTTATTATTATTGTTAATGAAATTGCCTTTGAAGTTTTTTTTATTTTTTTAAATAACAAATAGCGCATTAACCTTTGTAAGGGAAATCTCACAGAAGTGTTTGAGACGAAATGGTTTAATTTCCAACTTGCTTTTGCCTGGGGAAGGCGAGAGATACAGTTAAGAGATGCTGTGATAGGAACAGGGCCATTAGTATACTAAACGATAAGGCAGCATTAGTTCAACTACCAGAGGCTCCGGCATTTAACAGGTTGTAACAGCCCTTCTGTTCTTGAGAAAACAACTTGCCGGGATATCGCACCGCATTCTACCGCTCTTTGGCATTATCGTGGAACTATCTTATCAGCCTAGTCATTTATTAAAGCAGAACTAAACTTCAAATAACTGATTAAAGCAACTATTATTATTATCATTATGTACTATGCTAGTTCTGATTTACATTATCATGTAAATTTCAGTATTTTTTTTGCTGTATTAATAGTTTTCCACATTATCTATCAATCATATGAGAATGTGAAGGTTATTCATAGACAGGTTTTCTCCTTATCACTTAAGTCAGTGTTTTTAACACACTAGTGTGTCACTTGATATTGTCGAGTGTGCTTGTGCACACAATGGAAAATTATCCCATTTTTGTGCTTGTGCAATCTAGCGCCTTGCAGAAGACTCATGTTGTATCTTACTTGTCAGTAGTTGGCAGCAGCCGGTAGCCAATTGTCTTGGGTTTGGAGACAACCGAATTAGTAGCGAATGGATGCATCGGCAGGTGTGATTGTCGACAGTGAAAGTGATGCATAAGTTTTTGAAAAGGGGAAATATTTTGCATCATCCGAATGAACTGAACGTACAAATGTCATCCGAAATGAAAACCTGCTTACAGGTACAGATAAAATAAATGGGTTCCGTTCAAAGTAGCAACTCTGACAGCTCACCTGTAAATGCAGGGTGTTAATACTGCTGCCATGTGCGAGGTAATAATGAAACTTTTGAACAGATGTCATTTTACTTCCCTTTAGTCTCCACAAAAAATGAAAGTTTATAAAATACTTTTTTTTTGTTTATTTGATTCTTATTCAAAACCTTATATAATAAAATGTCATATGCTAAAAATAAAGCTTATATTATCAAAATAACACTAGTATTGGTTATATGCACTTTTTATTCACATTTTCAGTTGGTCGTGTGCCACGAGATATTTTCATTGAAAGAAATGTGCCTTGACTCGGAAAGGTTGAATTAAGTAACTACTTAGCCTAAGAGGTGAGCCCCTTGGTCGACTAGAAAGGCTAGATAGAATTCAAATACTGCTGCTTTAGGGTCAATCAACTTTGTTACCCACACACAGTACAAGGACAGACCTTCACAAGATGCAGTGCAATTCACAAGAACGGCTTACTCAAGTCAATTACGCCAAGTCATTCCGTCACCTTTCTTTCAACGCTTTATTCATACGATACATCAAATTAAACAAAACCTAACCTCTGTAACAAGTTCTTTTTTTTATTTAACAAATTTTTTCAATTTTATTATAATTATTCATACACTTCAATTTAAATGAACAGGTAACTCAGTCCCCATATACCTACGAGTATTACAAATGTTTGCCAACTTATTTAAAAGAAATTTGAATATATTTCCTTTATTATTCTAATCAATGTTTAAAAGAGTATTCTTTTTCAAATAAGTAAATAATTAATATACTTTTAACAAGTTATTAATGTAATTTAATTTTTTTCCGTTAAACTTTGTAAGTTCAGAATGAGTTGAATTCGTCTACAAGGGCTTTTATCACTTTGATAATGACTTAAGCTCGACTCATCTTTTCAAGATGATGACGGGTGTTGAAATATTACAGCAAGATATCTTAAGTTTTTCTAAGTGTTTTTTAAATGTTTAATATGTTAATAATAGTTATGGAAAAACAGTCAAAAACAAAATTTTAATAAAAAAAAGTTATTCATGAAAAAAAAATATACATAATTTTAATAATAAAAATTATAGAATGGAAATATGATTTTACTATTTTCATAATATCTAAATTATTATTACCAAGAATTTCATGCATTGATTCATAATGCATCTGAACTGCAGAGCAATATTTCTGACACCAGCTCACAGTGTTTATCAAAAAAAGTCTCATCTAATAAAGTTGACAGTTTCGATTTAAGTAATTAATATAAAATGTTAATTAATAGTTATTAATTATTATGGATTTTTAACAAATAGAATTGACAAATAGATTGTCTGTTTGAGGTGTGCACTCAAACAACGCGGATTCTTTATGACTCGGCCAACGACCAATGAATATATCCGCGCACTATAGTGCACGTCGTAACTAGCAGTTCCAGACCACAGGCCTTCTACTGCTTGCTTACTGTGCTACTATAACTTGGAATGTCAGTAATACATGTCAGATATAAGTTCGTCTGTACAGTAAAGATTTCGTATTCACAGTCATGTGGTCTTGTTGAGGTCATGGTTTTCAAAGTTTTTAGTCATCAGTTGGAAAAGTAGTCAGATAGTCAGTGGATGAAGTAATTGTTCAGTGAGGTTGAGGAAGGTTGTTGGCAGGATTTAAAGTTTGTACAAGGAGGTTTGGATGAGTAGATAATTTGTTGTCTTCATTGGTAGTAAGTCGAGTGATGTAACTATCTATGAATTCCATTTTCAAATCATGGTGAATATCAACATTATGGGCGTACCAAGGAGCCCTAGCTATAAGGCGGGCACATTTATTTTGAACAATCTGGATACACGCCTTGTTCGTTGGTGCAGCTCTAAACCAAACGGAGCATCCATAAGTCATCGCTGAACTTTATGACTCATTAACTTGCAATCTGTTATAGTGTGGTATTTACTCATGTTAGTAAAAGGATTAACTCTTCAAACAAAAAAGTTTATTACTAGAAACTAAACAACCCATTTCGAAAACTTATTGTCGAAAACACACATATATATATATATATTTTTTCTAGATGTAACCTGTAGAAGAACATTAAGTGTTCGAAACGCGTTGTTTAGTTTCTAGTAATAAACTTTTTTGTGTGTAGACTTAATCCTTTTCCTAATATTCTTTACGTTTTTAAACATGAGAGACACTTCTAAAATCGAATATCCTATTTAGTAATTATTCTCAGATCTTTACAGTTGTTAAGCAAAGTCATAACAAAACCATTGACAATTTTCATAAGTATTATTCTCTTTATTTTTTTTTGTTAATAATGTTTTACTTTTCAGTTGACAATAACTACAGAAGTACATTTTCCCAAGAGTGGTATTTGTTGGTTTTTTTGGTGGGGGGGGGGGGGGTACAAAGTGGGATGGTATATAAAGGCAAGCAAAATGGTGATTTATCTTTATTTTAGCAAGATAAACATATAATTTAGAGTCTGTGTGAACTGGAAAGGAGATATGTTTATTGCTCTCTTGAGATTATGGCGGAGGAGGAGGGGAATGGGATGCTAGGGCGGTGTAGTGCGAGAGAGAGAGAGAGAGAGAGAGAGAGAGAGAGAGAGAGAGATAGAATGCCCCAGAGATGGAATGTTGTCGAGATGGCTATGAAAGAGACTGTTGTTGGTGGTGGGGGGTTGGGTGAAGTATCCACAGAAGGAGAGAGCGAATTCACGGGGTGTCGACCCCCAAAACTTGTCAAACAATCTCTGGTTCTAGGCAAGATTATCCTTAAATCTCTCTTCACTCTACACTCTCCTAACAATCAACAATCACATCAACAATATAGAGCATCTTTCAAAAGTCTATCCACATTTCAGTTTAGTTTTTCATAATATAATCATAAATCATCAATTTTTTTTATTATATTTCACTGTATGATAGTTCGTTGTCAGAAACTTGTACGTCTTTTCTTTTTGTTTTTTTTTTTGTTGATAAGTTCATCGTCTACTTGGACATTAGCACTGTTTGGTTTTGTTCACTTCTCTAGTTCCTCATATTTTGTTGTATAGCTTTATTTCTTTTAGTTCACTTAATAAACGGAAAAACGATCCAAATTGGACACAATAACAGTTTAAAATTGAGGATAGGTAGCACACAAAGTAAAGAAAACACACTTACAAACTCAAATTTTCGGGCAATCCGTTTTCAGGAGAAAAGAAAAAGGGAGACCAAACACGCTGTAGATGAAAAGGCTAGTAACCCGTTGGAAATACAACAAATTTTAATCGCAAGTCCGATCCAAACTGGACACAGACTACTTGTCGTTACTAGCCGTTGCGTCTAAAACGTGCTTGGTCTCCCTTTCTCTTTTATCCTGAAGATGGATTGCCAAAAACTTTGATTTTGTAAGTGTGTTTTCTTTACTTTGTGTGCTACCTATCCTCAATTTATTTCCTTTAAGAATAATGTCACTTCACTGGAATATTTATTATCAGGGGCTCGTGCTATTATCAATTTTGATGGTGTGCCCGCAGACAACATTTCTTCCTCTAATTGTGGGCATTCTTCAATTAAGTGGGTCACCATCAACATATCTTTACATTTTGGGCATGAGGGTCTTTGTTCTTTGGATAAAAGGTAATTTGTACTTCTCATCAGCTAAAATTCCTTACTTTACCTTACTTTGGAAGTTTTATGTAAATAATAAAGCAATAGCATTGTTAGAGCAACAATTTTTACAAGCTGAGTAGGTCGTAAGATTCCCCCCCCCCCCCCCCCCCAGGCGTTGATAATCCGTTAACCTTCCAAGTCCTAGAAAGTCCTCAAATATTTAATTTCATGGAATCAAAATCAATGATTAACTTTAGACTGGTGTTATTAGTCCGAGACTTTCATTTTAATACTATACTCGTATACATATACAGTCGTCATCAAGGAAAATCAAAGATTTTTCAAAACAAAAACGTATAATTCAATTCATAAAAAAAAATCTTAAATGAAATTAACTGGCTATGCAAACAAATATAATACATTTTCAACCACTATAAAAAAATAGTCATGAAAAATAGAAAATAGAATTATTTTGCAAAAATTACAGTTGAAAAATCTGTTTTAAAATAGTACGACATTTACATAAAATATAAAAACAATTACAACCTTAAAAACTCATTTTAATATATAATTTCAGATTTCTTGTTACCTATTTATGTTTTTATGTTCTTGTTGTTTTTATGTTTTCTATTTTTACCCCTCAAAATGCCGCACACCGGCACGTTCTGCCTGGAGTGGACTCCCTCTCCCCCCCTCTCCCCCCCAATCACTGATAAGCTACTGAACAGCAGATAGATGAATATTTCTTCTCACTTAATAGAAAGAATTAAATAGTGAAATAGTTAGTGTTAATGTTTTGTTTTTCTTTTTTCATCAAGGACTTACTGTATTTTTAATTACAGGTTCCATAATAAATAAATAAATAAACCTTTGCAGTTTACTACAGCTCTCTTGATTTGGTCCAAGCACTTTTTTTTTCTGAGGTTCCCCTAAACGATAAAATCTATTGCATCAAATACCACGAGTGTGGAAGTTTAAAAGAAAACGAATCAAAATACCTGAAATCTTATTAGAAGGTCTGGATAAAAATTTTGAGAGGAATATTTTGCAGACATCGGAAACTTGTCTCGAAAAAATGCCACTCAGGTTGAACTCTTTGTATCGTAGCCAACAAAATGATTGGATTTCTTGCTTATAGAACAACCTGCAGCATTCTACAGTAAGTAAAAAAAATCTGCTGTTTAAACTTTTAAACAATATTTGATTAAATTTAAAAATTTAAATAAAAAAATAAATTAAAATTAATTTGAAATTAATAATTAAATTAATTAATTTATTTATTTATTGACTAATTATAAATATATATAATATATTTTAATATTATGAATTTATTAATTATTTATTAATATGTAAATAAATTAATTTAATATTGAGTTTTAATAATTCAATATTGACTTTAGAAATTATTGTTTTTGGACCAATTTTCATTATTGAAATTATCTATATATTTCTTCTTATTTTAAAATGATTTATATCAACTGCTATTTTTTACAAATAATATATTTGGGGTAAGTGGATAACTCTTGCAGCAATATTTAAATTTAACATAGAAAACAAACTGAGATTCAAAACTATAAAATTGTTGTGTATTTTCTTATGTTATTTGTTAGTTTCTATGGTTCTGTTTGTAGATTCATTTTATAATCTCTTCAACATATCCTCTAAGTCCATTATATGCTGATAAGCTTATAACAATATGCCACGTTATTAATTTATTATCTTTGATTTTCGAGTTCGTAAATATTTATCAGTAGCGTTAGATAGGTCTTTTGATGAACTGTTCTGTTTCCCTCACCCTGACTCTATTGGAAGGTCGGCTTAGTGAACAGTGTCCCAGCTGGGTTTCTATCTAAGTCTATACTTCGCCAAACAAAGTTCCATTCGAATTAATTCGAAAGTTCTACAAGCTCTCGGACTTTCAACTAAATAGTCTCCCGATGAATCAAGATTTCAATCTCCACAACTAATCAACTATCTTATATTCAATTTTTATAAAAGGATACTCAAAATTAAATTTAAAAGAAACATAACTATTGTAAAGAATATTTATTACAATGTTTTTTTATGTTTAAAACAATTGCATTAACATTTTATCCAAAAATGCTAACTCGAAACTTATACCTCTGAAAGAACATTTACAAAATCCAAAGATGCCTTCATTATTTGTCTTTCATTATTAAAAGTTGGTATGACTGGTCAAATAAGCTTTAGCCTTTCTTCAATACATTATATGAAGTTTACTTCTTATTTAATAGGTATCAGTATTTTGATATGTTTATAACATGATAAGATATTTCGAACATTATTCAGAGAATTTACAGGTATTTTTAAATAATGTTGCAGTAGGATCAACATTTTGAACTATTAATTTCATAACAATAATTTACGTTTTTTGATTCCAAATTGTAGATTTAATGATATGGAAGTTTATACATCCAACAGTGATATGCAATGATTAGTGGAACAAAAGGAAAGTTCTCCTGCAAGAGGTTACTTCGTAACACGAAATTTACACGTTCACTTTTCAAAAAAGTAATTACTGGTGTAGTTATACAAATGATATTATAATCAAACCACAATTTGAATATACGAAAACAAGACTAAGACCTTTCAACCATAACAAGCGGTCTTCGTCAGAGTCAAAAACCCAACTGGATTTTTATATGTATAAATGATATTATATGCATCAGTGTTTTAATATACAAAAAGAAGAATATATATTGATAAGTGGATCAATAACTATCTGTACTATCTACAGGATTGAAAGGTTTATTGAAGACCAATAAATATCTCCCATTTAGATATTATATGATACCTATATGTAACATTATATATTATATACCCAGAAAGTATGATAATAAGTTGAATTATAGTAAAGTTGAGTGTAGACCACTCTAGATTTTCTTGAATTGTGCAAGATATATATTGATTAGAGTATTTTGTTAGACAAATCTATCATACCATGGAAAGCATCAGAAATGTATGATAATTGGCGCGGATTTTTTACAAGTAACGATTACATTCTTTTACATGTCACATTAAGTTTTGTCAATTATAAACATTTTACAAATATAATCATTACAATACAAATTTATTTCAGAAAATTCACCAAAAAAAATTTTAAGTCAATGTAATCACTGTAAATAATTGTAAACAAATACATGTATTGTAAGTAAACCATTATTCCAGGATCAATATTTAGTTCATATGCCTTTATTGCTCTTTGGATTAAATAAAATTTCATGCATTTTTTTTTCATAAGTTTTTGATTTTCTGTTCAAATATTTGGCAAAAATGAATGGTTTCTTAATGAGTCATTTAACGTCAAAAAACATTTTCTGAAGATAAAAAGCGTACTCTAATAGCCATTTTGTGAATATAATTTGGAAAAACATTATCTCAACTAATTTTCCACAGAATGTTCTATTTGTAGGTATAGTTTCATTTTGATCGGTTAAATGGTATGGCTTTTATCGCTCTCACAATCTTTAAGATTGAATTATAAGTAAACATTTTTTACATTTTATTGAAATAAATATTTCCTGTTCTTTTTAAAATCTGAATATATTTTTCGTTTAATAGATTTGTATTTTCAAAGATTTAGAATAAGGAGTCTAGGAGAAAAACAAATGTAGTCTAAAAACAGGTTTTTGGCAAAAAAAAATGACTTTCCCTTAATATATAATTGCTCCCAAACAATAGGGCTCATTTAGATTATGTGTAAAATTTTTGTGTAAAATATCAATTTCATCATTCAAAGATTCTGGACCGTAGTGTGGTCACAAACTTTGGATACATCTCCACCTACCCCCCCCCCCCCCCACACTCATCCCACTCGTACACTCACAGATATCACCAAATCACACACACACATACACACAAACTTTCGGGACTTTCAAAAACGACTTCCGAGACTCCAAAACATGTAATTCCGTTATATTTCGTTTCGATCTCGAGATCGAATTTTTTCACGATCACTATATTTTACTTCTGGTTAAGTAAAATGTCTCAGTGATTGAACACCTTGATATATCAGAGGTTAACTGACTCGCCTATGAACTGGTAGGTTCGTGGTTTCACACCTGGACCTCGATTTATTCACGCAAGAGGCAGATAAATCTGAGCACGTCGCCCTCGGAGAGGACGTTAAGGCCTCAGTTCCGATCCTGTATGATGACAGGCCCTTGTTAAAGAACCCTACTGTAAATTCACTTGAGTTAGGAAAAAATTATGACTCCTAATGAATGGTACAATCATTTTTCATTGTAGGGTATGACAAAGAGAACAGTGTTCGGCCTTTGTGTGTTCCCTTGTAGGACTGCCAACCTATGATGTTTCTTACTATTTCACGTGTCTCAAAAGTCTGTCAATTGAACCAAAAAAAGCCTTAGCAAGGCTTTCAATGTAGCATAGGTTTTGTTACTACAACCTTAGTAACAAGCCTCTACCTTTGTTATAACTTAGCGTTTGATTTCAGGATGCTTCAAAGAGCCCAGGAGACCAACTATATCAACATCAACTGCGTGGATCCATTAGGTCGAACAGCACTGCTGATGGCGATAGACAACGAGAACCCCGAAATGGTGGACCTGCTGATTGAATACCGAGTAGAGACAAAGGACGCGCTTCTTCACGCCATTTCAGAGGAGTTCGTCGAGGCGGTGGAGGTCCTACTGGAACACGAAGAGGCCCACGCGAAACCTGGCCAGCCCAAGGTAAGCCCTCAATCTCGTATTTCAAAATACTAATTATATACAACCAACGTTGTAATATAATATACAAATAACGTAATAATATTTATTATAGGGTAAGAAGCAAATGAAATGGCCTCCACATATAAAAATTTAATGGTGTAAACAATACGTAATGGCGTTTCGAACACGTAGCGTTCTTCCTCAGGCATTAACAAAAAAATACAATGTCATCAGAGAGTTATCTATAGTACAAAGTAAATGTAGTACAAAATAACAATAAAATAAAATAAAGAAGACAGTACGAACCTAAGGGTGTGTGTCTGTGGTGCAACTCACTGGGAATAGGATGGACGTGGGTGAAGGTATGGGGTGTACCATCTGTTTCATATTAGAAGGCAGGTACATTTCTTTGTTATTTTTTTCCTCACCTTTAGGAATTTACAATGAGTAAATACCACATAACAAGTGATTGCACTACGTTAGAATTATAAAGCATTTTGTTGTATTTATTTTATTTCTTAAGTCATACATTTAATATTTCCTGCATATTTTTTCCCTTAAAAAAAGATGATTAATGTGTTAATTTTAGATTTTTCTGTCTAACTTTGTAGTTGATATCATAGTATCAAGCTTGTGAAATACAGAATCTATGAAGTCACCGACAAAATCAAAGTATTGTCTAAAATAGATTCAGAAAACTCCAAAAATGCCCAACTTTCAAAAATAGTTTATTTCTTTACCAACATACCTTATTTATTGAAAAATTAAAAAGTAACTGATACAATATTGTAAAAAAGTTATTTGAATAAAAATGTTGTTGATTTATAAATAACTGTCAACTAATATTGAGAGGGATTAATTTATGCAAAGTCATAATTTTATCCTGATTTTTTTTTTTTTTTTTGGCATAAGGAAATACCAAATACAGCTGGAATACTTTTAGAGATTGTTTGGGTCTGATTTGCTGTGGATTATTTAAGCTGAACGCAGTACAGTGTGGTTGGTCGCCGACACGCAATATATCGATCAGAACATAATTATCTCTCTTCGGTTGCCTGAGTCAAAACACGATTGCTGCCGGTATAAACAAACCAGTAGTTATATTATTGACCGGCAAAAAACCACAGTCCAGGGATAAAGGCATTCTGATAGAAGTTTTATTGTAACAACAAATATTTATGGTTAGACACATTTGTTCACAAGAGAGGTTTTTTTTTTTAAATGGTTTGTAGATTTTCTGCAATAACTTCACTTAAACCAGCGTTTTCCAAACTGGGAGGCGCGGACTAGTCTAAAGGGAGCCGCGAAAATTAGTCACAGTGAACAATTTTCCGAATTACTGCTAAAGTTTTCTATGTAAAAAATGATTATCTACCTTGGCTGCAATGTAATCTAAATATCGAGCACGTCTAGTTGTAGAAAAAGATCTACGATCGCCACAAACACCAAGATTTTATAAACTTTGTACTAATAGACAAGCACATCCATTTCATGAAAAACAATAATAAAATATCGTTTTCAATTAGTTTGTATGAATAAATGTTATAAGAGTAAAAATGTTTGTGTGTTTATTTTATGAAATCTTCAGCGGGAGGGCGCCAAATGATTAAATATTTTTAAGGGAGGCTTAACCACTGACTTAAACAAACAAAATGATCTCCTTTTCCTTTAGGATTGTTGCGAAGCTTGGAACTTTTGTTAATGTAGTTTAATTTAGTAAGTTTAGTTTTTTTTTAAATTTTGCAATTGTTCACACCCATAAAACCTGCCAGTGAATGATGATAGTACTTGTGTTTTTTGTATTATGAAGTTTTACAAATGTAATTTTATGTAGTGAGTTTAGTTTAGAAATGTTAAAATTGTTTACACCCCGAAGATGGTCTAGGATGAGCGAAACGTTTGTTTATAATCGTTATAACTTGTACGATGTCAGGTACTTGTTAAAGATCACTACTCTAAATACACTTGAGTTTTGGGAAAATGTAGGACTCCCAATGTAAAATCAACAGATAATGTGGCTTGCCTGTTACTATAATGGGTGCCAAATAATAAATGAGCCACAATTTCCACCCCTAGAACAGCACTGAAAGGTGAAAGCCTTATAAGTGTGAGCGATGAAGAACAAACACACTAACTTTTCCCGTTATCATTAATATATGTTGATAGATCTTTTCATATCTTATACTCCTTTGTTATTTTTGTTTTGTTTTGTCTTTCATACGAAAGAAGTTTTAGTCTTTTGATATTCAACATTTAATGAATGTTTTCATGTCACTGAATGTTTTCAGTTTTGAATTACGTGTCAAAACTCAGTATTCTGATGTGTCACATATAATAAACAATTAATGTTTCCAACTTCCTCAGTTTTTGCATTTTATGTTTACTGCTTTTGAGGTAAAATGGATAAATAAACAAAAGTCTTCACACAAATGACGTTTTATTCAACAAAAACAACGCGTTTCAAACACTTTGTGTTCATCATCACGAAGACACTAAGATGTGGTGCTGAAGGGTTGGTCCAATGAAAACAACCCTCCACTGTTTGTTTTCACTTGAAAGGTGTCTTCTTCAGGTGACTTTCTGATGATGAACATAAAGTGTTCGAAACGCGTTGTTGTTGTTGAATAAAAGTTCATTGGTGTGGAGACTTTTGTTTGTTTATCCATTTTACCTCAGAATGAGTAAATACCACACAATTACAGATAGCACAACTAATGAAGTTTACTGCCGTTTCATCGGTGGAAAATTTAACTCACTGGATACTTGACACCCGTTTTTATTACAGTTGAGTCATATTATGCGATAGTAATAATAAAGTTAAAAGTTAGCTTCTCTAGTTGATGCCTATGACCATAAATTCAAGTATAACCCTGCATATATTTGTATAAATTAATTATTTTGTATTTATTTTATTCAATTTTTAAAAGTTTCAATTTATCATAAATATACTACAATATAAAAATAACAGAACAAGTACAACAATATTTTAAATAAAACAATTACCCGTTGTATTATTATTATTATTAATTTTCTCTTGCATCCTCAGACATTTTATAATAAATCTGTAAACATATACCTCCATTACTTTCAGAGATAAAGTCTAGTTTATTATTATTTTTCCTCGATGTCTATAAGCTCCTGAGGTATTATTATTTTTTATTTTATTTTTATATTATTTAATATTTTCAGTAGGACAGTAAAATATTTTATTTCATATTTAATACAAAATATGTCTTTTATTTGTTATTCTTATGCTATTCTTTGATTCACTGTTTTATAACTGCAAATTGTATTAGGAGTTTTATTGCCCTGTAAAAAATTTTTTCATACTGAAAAATTTAATGATACATAAAATACAGAAAAAGCAGTTTTTTGATTTTGATAAATACTGGAAAACAGGTCCTTTTTTTCCACTTTAACCAGAAAGCCTATATTGCTGGGTCATCTTACAGGATGACATCATTTTTGTTATGATAGGCGAAAAAATAATTTTAAACACAAATTTTCCTCCCCCCCCTCCCCCCAACACAATTAATTTCTTCAGGAATTGAAGTTGCTTGTACATTTTCCGCAAAAAGTATGTTTAACTAAAAATACTACTGATTCATATACTCTTAAGTAGGGAGTGTTGCGTTGTCCACTGAGCGTGCCTTTCAAGAAAAAAAACATTAAACGAACCGAGTATGCAGAAAAATGCGTACATTGTTCTCTATTACTTCTTTGTTTTCTGTTAGAATATATTTTTTGTAATATATACATAGTTTCTTTATCTAATTGTGGTAAATTAAATTCATTTACAATTTTAATATAAATTAAAATTAAGTTGGACTAAAAACTGATAACCGTAGATATAAATCAATCAGTAAAATTAAGAAGCAATATGGTGTTTTCGATCTTTAAAATTCAACTGGTACTAGGAATATATTAGAGGCATGGTGATAAACCAGGGAAAACATTTGAAGACCAAAGGAAATATATCAAACAAATTTATAGATTCTAATGTAGTGCAATCAGTTATTATGTGGTATCTACTCACTGTAGAGTAAAAAGCTAATGAAATTGTCTCCACATATAAAAATTTAATCATATAAACAACGCGTTTCGAACACGTAGTGTTCTTCTTCAGGCATTAACTAAAAAATACAGCATCATCAGAGAGTTGTATGTTATCTCTTAGAGAGTTGTATAATGTAATAGTACAATGTACTATTACATTATAGTACAATGTAAATATAGTACAAAAAATTATAAAATAAAATAAGGAAGAGAGTCCGAACCCACGGGTTTAAATTGTTATATGTGGAGACCATTTCATTAGCTTTTAACCCTACAATTTTATATAAGTGAAAAAATAATATAACAACATTGGCTCTAAAGGATTTGGTTTAAAAATCAGATTATATGCCGATGTTTCACTGAAAACTTCTTCAGCATTTTCAAGACTTTTTTAAGGTACTATTTAACGCATTAGGCACATCTTTTCTGTTTTTCGTAATATATATTGTGAAAAATAAATTTCATTTTGATGGAATTGTATGATCCTTGATATAACAAATGCCCATGTCATTTAAATTAATTTTAATTAAAATTAAATTTTTAATTAAATTAAATTAATTAAACGATATATATTAGAAGCAAAAAACAAAAAAAAAGACGAGATGTACATAATGCGTTGAATATTTCCTTCAAAAAGCCGAAATGGCGAAAAAAGTTTGGTAAAACCTCGGCTTGTGATCTGAAGTAATTGATGTTTGAACCTAATCCTCAATAACCAATTGTGCATTTGTAGAATCAGTGGTCAATTAGCTGTATCAATATATAGAGACGTTTAATCAAAGATTTTAAAAGAGATGTAAGGATAGGTGTACGCAGTGTATGTACAATGTCAGAAATGTCTGTCTGTCCAAAAATTTTGTCACAAGTAAACTCGGCACAATAAGGTATATGAAGCTGAAACTTTTAACAGCAGATTTCTGTATGTTTAACTTAAAAGCTATGATTTGAATAGATTGGAAATTTAGCATAGAAGCAAAGTTATGGATTTTTATGCTGTGTTTGCCTAGCAACACAAGTATTGTTCTACAACACAAGTTCGCTAGTTCGCGGTTCAGTATTCGCGGGTTCAGTGTTTCGCTGGGTCCTGAAATGTTCAATTAAAAATTAAAAAATATAAGAAAATATTCAACTGTAATTGCAGTAAGAAATAAAAAAAAATACAACTCGTAATGAAAAACTACAGTAGTTAGTATTAGAGAAGAAAATATACAGGATTGTTCTTTTACGATCGAGAAAGATATCAAACAACCAGTGACTTGCTGGATCAAAATATATTCTACAGTATTAAATTAAAGGCTAATAAAAGCCTGTTTACCACGCCTCCCACGCCCTTGAGAATCTACACTCTACACATTATTTTTTCTTTTTGTTTTTTATTTTTATTTACAACACACTATTCAGTAAGGTCAAGATTCTCTCTCTGTTAGAAAGGTCGTTGTTTGAGCTTTAGAGACTTTTATAAAGGCGCGTCCACTATTCGCAGATTTTCGTTATTCGCTGGTTTCTTCGGTCCCCATTATCCGCGAAAAGTGAGGGATTATTTTAGACCGCTGTATAGCTAAAAAAAAATGTACAGGTACTTTTAACCTAAATTGTATAGGTAAATTTAAGCTCAATATCTATAACTGGTAAACGTATAAGGAGCTCCAGACCAAATGGCTTTAATGGGATGTACTAATAATGATATTTTTTACTATTCTATAAATTTCTAATAATTTTTTGGAATACCACGTATAACCTTGGAAATTTTGTAAAAACTCCGTCAAAGACGGGCAAGTATGCTAGTCCTTAATAATTCTCATTCTGAGGTAAAATGGATAAACCAACAAAAGTCTCCACACAAATGAAGTTTTATTCAACGCGTTTCGAACACTTTGTGTTCATCATCAGGAAGACACTATAATACAAATTATATCTAATTAGTTACAAAAATTAGAGTGAAATAATAAAATTCAATTAAGAGAATTAAAGACATACCCAAGGATTTGGTACTGACGGGTTGGTCCAGTGAAAACAACTATACATTTTACCTCAGAATGAGTAAATACCACACAATTACGGATTGCACAACTAATGACTTAGTAATTCTGTTTTGTTTAATACCATTATGTATAACGTGAGTTACGACGTGATTAAAATATTACTCATTTTATTATAAATTATAACTAATTGTATCAGAGGAAAGGAGGTTACTCAGACTGCGGATTATTGTTGGCAACACTGGGATCAATCTGAGGTGAATGCCTGTCATTAGTATTTCTCTATTTTCCAAAAGATTGTTGCATTTCTGATGAATTTTGTTTATAAAGTTAGTTAATCTAAAAGAAAGTTTTTTTTTAACAAAATATTATTTAACAATGTTAAATTGCAGTTTGATTAGAGAGGAAAGACATTTAGATTATAAATGGAGAAGAAGATGGTGCCTGTGGAAGGAGAGAAGAGTGACTTCCGCCAACAGTTTGCTCCAAACGAGTCCTATTTATAACTATCACCCTATTCACTCTGTCGAGCAGAATAAATCTCAATTGGCTGTGCCAGGGGTCAGCCCAACCCTCTGTCATTTACCATAATGGTAATCTTAGGCAATTATATCATATTGTCTTCATTCAAATCTTAAAATGATAAATAAACTGAAAAAAAAATTCATCGGAATATTTAGGTAAATGACTTGATTATATGAGTAGCAGTAGGCAACACTGTGGGCAGCGGTGGCTGTCCCACAAGGAATTACACATAGGCGGAAAATTTACTTTTACCTTTGTGATACTACACAATGGAAATTGATTCTGAGGTAAAATAGATAAACAAACAAAAGTCTCCACTCAAATGAGGAGACTCCAAACATTGGTGTGGAGACTTTTGTTTGTTTATCCATTTTACCTCTAAATGAGTAAATACTACACAATTACGGATTGCACTACTAATAATTTGAAAATTGATTGTACATTGAGATAATAAATGTTGCCTATGTTAGGTTAGGTTAGGTTGCAGTGGCAGTTCCACAAGTGAACACACGTAGGCCGAGCATTGGCCGTTTGTGATACCACACAATGAAGATTGATTCTAGAGTGGGAGTCAGTCCTAAATTTTGCCTAACTCAAATGTATTTAGAGTAGGGATTTTTAACGAGTACCTGACATCGTACAGGCTCGAGACCGACGTTTTAACGTCCTTCTCCGAGGGACAACGCGCTCAGATTTATTCACCTCCTGCGTGAATAAATCGAGGGCCAGGTGAGGATCGAACGCCGGTCTTATCAGTTCAGAGGCGAGCACGTAACCACTGAGCTGGCCTGGCCCCTAAATTTTGCCTAACTTCAGTGTATTTAGATTAGGGATCTTTAACAAGTACATGACATTGTATAGGCATAACGTCCTCTCCAAGGATGACTTGCTAAGATTTATTCACCTTCGATCTGAATAAATCGAGAGCCAGTTGGGTATCGAACCCTGGACCCACCAGTTCAGTGGTGAGTACGTATAACCACTGATTATATTAATAGAGTTCAAATTTAATTCTTTCTCTAAAATGGTATTTTCAAACATTAAATAAAACATCTACTATAAAATTTATTGCGAATGTAGTGCTGTAGTAGTACATCTGGGGATGTACATTGAGAAACGACTGACGTGGAATTCGCATACAAGACTGAAACGACAAGACTTAATGAGACGATATAACATGCTATTCAGCCTTCTCGATAAAAGATCAAACTTGACTCTACACAACAAAAGAATGATATATACTACAATATTTAAACCGTTTTGGACTTACAAACTCGAAAGCTGGGGATCAGCCAAGCCTACATATATTCAAGGAATCCAATCAGCCTAATCCATAATTCATACAAGTACAAGCTCCTTTTTATGTTTCTAACGCTAACATTAATAAAGATTTGAAAATTCCTTTTATCCACCAAGAAATCCTATCACGATACCGCAAATTTCATTTTAGGTTCCAACCTAAACCCTTTAATTCAGCAATTATCATCCCACCTGATTCCTACCAATCATATTAGACAGCTAAAAAGATGTTGGCCCCGAGATTTACTCCGCAGTTTTAACTGGCAAGACTAATTTCAAGTGATCAGAACAATTTATACATAGCACCATCAATGGGTGGTTTCTGCACTCTTTATTTCATTTTTTTTATGTAGCATTTATCACTATTACTTGTTCCCCCATATAGATAGTAGTTCCCCCTCATGTCATATAATAATAAAAAATATTTCGAGATCAAATTTTTTCACGATCACTATACTTGACTTGTAGTAAAGTAAAAATAAATAAAAACTATGAAATTTAAGCTTGGAAATATTTTTCAAAGAATTTTTTGTGACGATGAAAACTTCTGAAAATAGTCTACAAAGCATGAAATGGAAACGTTTGTACTGAAGATACCTTAAATTTTTTTTTTTTTTTTGATAAAAGATTTAAATACTAGCTTGTTAATATTCTGAATTAAATTTGATTATTTTTCGATTTTTTTAATGTCAAATTGATGACTAAAAAATAAGGGCACAGGAGGTTTTCTTTTTGCTGGATAGATATTTGGATTTTATGAAGAAAATGCCCATGTTTATGGCCTGTTCACATTTAATTAGTTTTAATACTCACTGTCATGAGGGTAGGCAAGTGACAGTTATTAAACTAAAAGAGGATAGAAGACAAAAGAAAGGAGAAGGGGATTGAGCAGAGTTAATCTTGTATATTTGAAGACGACTCCCCTGTCAGAAACTTATCACTGTATTCCCCTTCGAATCAGGGTCCAGGGGGGCTGTGAGTGGACCGCTTTGTTTATGTCGTCCTTGGTAAACAGTATCACAAAGAACCTCAGACCTTAATCTCTCGTAATAGCTCTATTTACCTCACTTTAACCTTCTCTCACTCTCTCTTTATATATATAACAAAACTTATCACAATAAACAAGTAAAATAACAATCAACTTCTCAACCGCAGTAAGAAATCAGAAAAATGACTAAAACCTTTCGACCAAAACAAGCTTTCTTCATAAGACTCTACAAAACGCTTTAAAGTTGTGATACCTCACGGCATTCTTCAAGTAAAGATTGCTTCTCACCAACTTCCTGTAAATTCAAATCAAATATGTATCAAATTGGTTTGATAAAGACGTTGTAATATTTTATTATTATTTCTAGGTTGGTGCAATCAGTTATTAAGTGGTATTTACTCATTGTAGGGTGAAAAGGTAATGAAATAGTGTCCACATATAGAAGTTTAATAATATAAATAACACGTTTCGAACACGTAGTGTTCTTCTGCAGTTGAAAACCAAGATGAGTGTCTGTGGTACAACTGAGTACCACAGAGTACCTGAACCAAGGAGAACTGTATCATAGACCCTCATATTTGATATTTACCTGAAGAATTACACTACGTGTTTGAAACACGGTTTTTATATTATAAAACTTTTATATGTGGAGGCTATTTCATTAACTTTTTAACGCTACAAATTTACTGTTGAAATGTATTGTTTCACTTCAAGTCATCGAAATCTGTTCCTGACTACATCGCATGTCGAAATATTGAAATATAAATGTTTGTAACACTTTCTCAAAAGCACCAATACTTGTTGGTGTATCATTCAGTACTAAGACGATCAGTTTAATGAACTAATGATACTAAAACGAGTGTAACCTGCAGTAGCAATGTGCAAGGAAATAGTCCACCAAGCTGTGAGCTTAACCACGTATTTAAACTAATTTTTAGAGGTGGTTAGAGGTGGTTTTCTCTCCTGATTTCTCTCCTGAAGCCTATTGATTATCCATCATATCATCACATCAGATATGATCGCGAAACTCCATTAAGTCACTGAAAGAGAAGTTTATTATCATCCGCATAAAGACTAATAAAGTGTTTATCATCTTGTTGAAATTCATCAATATTTCTTATTCACTTAAAAATTGGAAAGACCATCCAAACTAGATACAATACGAGTTCAAAAAAGAAGAAGAGTAAAACAACACACATACAAATTCAAATTTTCGGACAATCCGTAAATGAATACTTGCCACTGCATCTACAACATGCTTGGTCTTCCTTTCTCTTTTCTTGTGAAGACGGATTGCTCGAAAATTTCAATTTGTAATTGTGTTTATTTACTCTGTCGTACTCAATATTTCTTATTTATTAGTTCCGATGTTCTATCAATGTTCAAATTATAGGTACTTATTTTTTATTTTCAAATTTGAATATTTTTCACAATTGCTTGACATATTTTGAATAAATAATAGCAATAATAGTGATAAAAGTTGAAAAAATTTATTAAGTACGTTAAAAAATTAGATTGGGCTAAAAAACAAGACAGATTCAACATTGATTTTATAATTACTAAAGTTACAGCTGGTAGTAATGCTTTTAATCTAAAACAATATCGATTACAATATCCCTGAAGATTACAGGGATACAGTGAAGGAGAATTGATGAGGCTGTTCTTAAAGTCGTAAAGGCCAATAAAACGAGGCCTGGTCACCAGAGGAGATTGCAATGCTGGAAGGAATCAATTGTTTTGTCTCATAAATTATTCCAGCCGACTTCAAAGGCGCTTTCAAGTCTTGCTCCTAATCATTTGGAGAGAACTGAAATTTCACTTTATATTCGTATAAAAAAAAAAAAAAAAAAAAAAAAAGAAGAAGAAGAAGAAAGTGTGTAAACGTTTATTTGGGGGCCAGGCTAGCTCAGTGGTTACGTGCTCACCTCTGAACTGATAGGACCGGGGTTCGATTCTCACCTGGCCCTTGATTTATTCACGCAGGAGGTGAATAAATCTGAGCGCGTCGTCCCTCGGAGAAGGAAGTCGGTCCTGAGCCTGTACGATGTCAGGTACTCGTTAAAGATCCCTACACTAAATAAATTTGAGTTGGGCAAAATTTAGTACTCCCACTGTAGAATCAATCTTCATTGTGTGGTATCACAAAGGGCCAATGCTCGGCCTACGTGTGTTCCCTTGTGGAACTGCCACTGCAACCTAACCTAACCTAACCTAACCTAACGTTCATTTTGAAACTGAAAGGAAATTATGCTTTTAGTCGTTCAAGTTGATAGATATTTGTCTAACTAAAATGAATTAGGCATTTTATGATTTTTTTTAGCACAATTGAGCTTATTAGGTGGTATTGTTATAGTGGTAAGAATTATATCTTGCAGGTTTATTTGTCCGTGGGATCTCAAAACATCTTTTTTATGGGAGCCTATCAAATCGGACCATCATCTGTCGGCATATACCCTATCTGATAACTTAATTTATTTACGTAATAACCAAACTTTAAACCACAGTAAGAAAGAAGAAAAAAGAAGATCTTTCAACAGTAACGATTGGTCTTTCTCAGAGTTAAGTCATTTAATATTAGTTTTCGTAAAAGTTCTAATTAATCATATTAGAATACAAATTATACGAATTATAATTTCGATGCAAATGTACTACTTTAGGTATGTGTTAAAAATCTCCTCACTAATAAGTAAAATTTAAGACTTACTGTAATATACTTGACATATATATTCAATAGGTGCTAATTGACAAATGAACCACATTTTCATTTTGTTTATGATAATAAACAAAGTAGTATTTTTTATTGAAACAGTATTTTGTTTTTATTATTCTTGTGATTTGTTGGAATTTACCACAATATATACACAATTTATTGTATGCAAAGATGCTGTACTAAAAATACAAAACGAACTTCTTTTATGCTAAAATCAGCCTTTTGATGCAACTTTTGATGAACGAAGTGTTTGAGAAATGCTTATAACAAAATATTAAAATGGAAAGATATTTGTGTTTGAAATCCAATATTAAACTATTTCTGAGATAAAATGGATAAACAAACAAAAGTCTCCACACAAATGAAGTTTATTTCAACGCGTTTCGACCACTTTGTGTTCATCATCAGGAAGACACCAAGGATGTGGTGCTGATGGGTTGGTCCAGTGAAAACAACAAGTGAATGAGTAAATATCACACAATTACGGATTAAATTAATTAATTAATTAAATTAATTACGGACTAATGATTAAACTATTTATAAGGATGAAGAGTAAGGACTTAGTTGTTTAAACAACTTGTCTATTTAGATCATAGAATCAAAGAAATCAGGTTTTTAAAGAACTAGATTCTTCTTCATATTAACAATATCAGTTATCAAAACAAAATTGTTGTTTTTGTTGATAATAACAATTCAGACAATGATAACTATGATTTTGATTGTAAGTATAGATAGGGTTTTAACTTCACCAGGTTGATTTCATATATGGAAAATTGATTTAAATTAATATATACATTCATAATAAAAGTTCACAATAAAGACGTGAAATGTTATCGTTTTGCCTCCCACTCTTCTCAATCCCACACCAGATGGTTCTGCATTTTTGAATTCAGTTGGAATTTGATTCTGACGATGACCGCTTAGTCGAAAAAACGATCTTAGTCTTTTTTTCTCAATTCTTATTGTAGTTTGGACGTTGATTAATGTGAACATAGAAAAATACAACCAACGATAGTGTTGCAAGAATGTTTAGTGTTTTTCATATTTTTTGCATTATTATTATTACATTTTCCCATTTAAAGAATATTTATTTTTTGTTTTAAACCAGGTGTTCTCTTTTGTTTTAACTTGTTCAAAAATTAACCATTGTAGGCCACCTGAGCGACTGCCCTTTTATAACCGAGTAATCCTCTTGATGCTTTTATACAGGAACCTAAATCGATACACTCAACTCAAACTCTCGACTTGGCTGTTCTGCTTGTCATGTTTCTTAACTTTTCAGACACTTCCTCTTCACTTAGCATGACATGCAACTAGTATTAGAACTACCTTGTATGTCCCAAATTCAGTTTATTCTTGACTTTTGTTTTTATATAAATTAACAATGTTTTTGAAAAAAAAATTGATAGAAAAAAAAACCTGCTGTAATTTACAACAGTTTTGTTCTTTCCAGAAATCTAATTTGTCATTAGTCTACATATCAACTTACAAAAATTTCTCAGCTATTAACGTCCACAAATGAAATCAATTGAATTTCACTGTCACTTTCAGTCAGTATGTTAACAGTCAGTGTAACCCACAAGTTTAATGTTTGTATTACAATGTATTTTAGCCCAGTGCAGTTTTAGAGCCTTAATGATAATATTATCCAGATGATGGTGAACGAACACCGAAACATGTCAATAGTTAAGAATAAAGGAATTGAAAAACCTATGGTGGACACTTTTATGAATTGATGAACATTGAACTTAGGAAGTGTTTTCAAAGACTCGAGAAATTCAAAAAACAACTTGTGAAGAATAATGCGGACATATCTTTCTTAAATTTATATATATATATATAATATATATATATATATATACATAACAAGATTTCACATAAACACGTGAAATAACAATCAATGATCAAACCACAATAAGAAATGGGAAAACAAGAATAAGATCTTTCAACCGTAACAAGCGGTCTTCGTCAGAGTCAAAAACCCAACTCAGTTTTTGACTCTGACGAAGACCGCTTGTTACGGTTGAAAATCTTAGTCTTGTTTTCCCATTTCTTATTGTGGTTTGATCATATATATATATATATATATATATAAGAAGATTCCACTTAAACACGTGAAATAACAATAAATGATCAAAACACAAGATGAGGTGGAGAAAAACTGACTAAGATCTTTCAACCATAGCAATTGGTCTTCGTCAGAGTCAAAAACCCAACTGGTCATCACGATGAAATATTCAATTCCCCAACAGTCATTAACTATGAGCTATTAAGTACCAGACATCCTTTAGTAACTAAATGCAAGTTTTGAACTTGTCCATTAGCCCTAGACTCCTTATTAATGAAATGAGAAATCAAATGTTGTTAGTCTCTCAGAGAAGACATACTCTGTTGATGCAAATGTACTTCTTGTAGATTTACCACAAAGACGTGAAATAACAATCAATGATCAAACCACAATATGAAATGGGAAAACAAGACAAAGATCTTTCAACTGTAACAAGCGGACTTCGTCAGAGTTAAAACCCCAACTGATATGATATGACAACTGAGTATGATAAGCAGTATTAGGTGATATATAAAATTCAATGTTTTCTGTCCGTCAGCCATAAAACTGGAGACATTTATATACTAAAAAACTTATGGATCTTATATAACTTTTTTCTGAGGGAACTAACTACGGTATTTTGATTTTGATCCAAACAGCTTTGAATCACGTAAATTAGGGTTTGTAATGATTGTATTTTTTGTCACCTCATTTGTTCAAAAATCTATTCACTTAAATTGACACTAGGGTTTTTGACTCTGTCAGTTGGGTTTTTGACTCTGACAAAGACCGCTTGTTACGGTTGAAAGATCTTAGTCTTGTTTTCCCATTTCTTATTGTGGTTTCATCATTAAATTGACACTATATATGTACAACTCAGTGTGTGTGTGTGTATGAATATTTCCTCTTCCATATATATGAAGTTAAGGTTTCTCTTTCCATTGCTGGAAGAAGTTTAAGGATATTTTATAACAGAAACGTATTTAAATTTCCACGAGAAATTAATGATGTAATTTTGATTTTGATGGTAATCTACTTTCCTATACTTTCGTTTTAATTTTGAAAAAACAGTTGTGCAAACTTATAATAAGTTTTTTATAATATATATAATTAACATTCTGTATTAATGTCCTTTATCTGAAAAAAATTTTAAGGAAAATTTAAATTGTTTTCGTTGTATGTAATTTATTATTAGAGTTGGAATTAGATTGCTTCAAGGGAAACGCCGTGTAGATCATCTAGTTATTTAATACAAAATGTAATTTATATTAAAATATTAATTATTTATTAGTTATTGACAAATTAAATGTTTATTTCAAAGCGTTTCAGAGAAATCTATTTAATTAATAACACAGTTCTAAAGTAGTGCAGTCGGCTATTATGTGGTATTTACTCATTGTAGGGTAAAAATCTAATGAAATGGTCTCCATATATAAAAATTTATAAAAATATTTCACATAAACACGTGAAATAACAATCAATGATCAAACCACAATAAGAAATGGGAAAACAAGGCTAAGATCTTTCAACCGTAACAAGCGGTCTTCGTCAGACGTAGTGTTCTTCCTCAGGCATTAACTAAAAAATACAATGTAATCAGAAATTTATCTATAGTACAAAGTAAATATAGTACAAAATAAAAATAAAATAAAATAAGGAAGAGAGTAGGAACCTAAGGGTGAGTGTCTGTGGTACAGCTAACTGGGAATAGGATGGATGTGGGTGTGGCGTTTCATTTATACCATTAAATTTTGATATGTGGAGACCATTTCATTAGGTTTTTACCCTACAATTAATAACATAGACCATAATTAGACCCATTTAAACGATTATTTATTAAAGCAAATTGTATTAAGCCTTCCTATATGTAAGTGTTTTATATAGAGGATGGGATATATAACATGTTGAAATGGCTCACTAACATATGCTCTGGTTGAAATTTAAATCCACATATCTTTTGATATGAGTGACACCCTGTATGCACCTGCTTTCAAGGAGAGCCAGTAACTCTCACTTTACAGCCGACCAACTACTTCATCTAGTGTTAAAAAGAACACACTTTTAAGTTTACTTCGTTAATCAAAATTTATTTACTTGTCTACAAAGTTTGTACAGAAAGATGACCAAACAAACAAAATATTACTTCATTAAATAATCAAATTAATAACAAAGATATTATAAAATAAGTACAAAGTATTCCTATAAAATTTCCATAAAAATAAACTATTTATTCATAGAATCACACTAGAGTTAAAAATATTTGATCAAAAATCATAGTCTTGTTTTCCCATTTCATTTTGTGGTTTGATCATTGATTGTTATTTCACGTGCTTATGCGAAATCATTTTATGTATACGAATGTGTATATTATGTGTATATTATATGTATGTATACATTGAAGAAAAATAATTTTTTTTAAAACAAAAACGTATAACTGAAATTAAATTCACTGGCTACACAAATAAATATAATACATTTTCAACCATATTTTTAACTAGTTTGGCTATAATAAATTTTTAACTCCATTAAAAAACTAGTTTTGAAAAATTTAAAATAAATGCCTTTTAATTTACAAATATTACAGAGAAAATCCGTTTAAAACAGTATTTCACAAATAAAATATAAATGCAATTACAATAATAAAAACTCATTTTGGTGTAAAATTTCAGATTTTTTATTAGCTTTTTATTAATTTCATTGTTACTTCCTGAAAATGCCAACTCCTCACCCACCTGGCATGTGCTGTTCAGAGCGGACCCCCCTCTTGACTCCCTTGGTACGCCACTGTTCTCTTTTATAATTCTTAGTAAAATATTATTTCACTAGTGCTGCTCTGCCTTTTTCGACAAATGACCTCTAACACTCGAATACCTAGTAACAATCCTCCCTCCCCTCATCCCTACATGCATCTTACATAATAATTTTAATAGTAGTGGTGGTAAATAATTAATGTAAAAGTAAATAATTGAATATTCCTATAGTTAATTCAACAAAATTTTACACTGTCGATCGAATTGAACAATTATAAATAGATATAGTTCATGGGTTAGTTCCACTGAGTTTAGTAATACTAGAATTAGTAGTAATACTGTCCGTCATACCTCGTAAAGTCTCAGAAAAGCTCGACCGGTTTTGCGTCCGTCCGGATTCCATCTTGAAGAACAACTAACTGACTGTGTATTTCATTTTCCTATAACTTACCTACACTTGTCATCTCAGATTTCATGAACGTGCTCGCCTCTGAACTGGTGGGTACGGGGTTCGATACTGACCTGACCTTCAATTTATTCACGTGGGAGGTGAATATATCTCAGTACATCATCCTTCGAAGAGGACGTTAAGCCTGTAAGATGTCGGGTACTCGTTAAGGATCCCTCCTCTAAATATATTTCAGTTAGGCAAAATTTTGGACTTCTAATGTAGAATCAATCTTCATTTTGTGGTATCTTTGAGTGTTCCCTAGTAGCACAGCGAATGTAACCTAAAGCGTTACCTACTACTACTACTATTGCTATTTCTACTGCTATTATTATTATTATTATTATTATTATTATTATTAATATAGAAATATAATATACCGTCTTACCTCATACACTGCTGCTGTAGCTCTCGGACCGGTTTTGGGTGTCACCCATCTTCAACAAGAAATCAGTTGAATTCTTTCTTGTTGAAGATGGGTGACACGCGAAACCGGTCCGGAGAGCTACAGCAGCAGCGTACGCGGTAAGACGGTGTATTATATTTCTACTATTAATAATACTAACCTCTGTGGTAATGACGAAATGCATGAATTATTATTTTTATTATTACTATTATTATTATTATTTTTATAATTATTATTATTATAATTATTATTACTATTCTTCGTGTTCCACCCTTTAGTAGAGCACACCACATTTATTCATAGTTGAATTGAAAAATTAAAACAATTTGTTAGTGAACTAAATAATATAACTTAAGGTATTACTAATGAAGGAGACTAATATCAACTTGATTTTGCCAATCTCTAATGAGATAAAAGTAAATACTAATTATTTGTTGAAATAGGCAAATATGATATTGAATATTGTTCATTAGGCTATATTGGGCTTGGTAATTACTTAATGATGGTGTTCAAGTGCTGATCAGCGGGCATGTGCGTACAATTAGACTTTGTTCGCTGACGAGGCCTTGTCAGGTTCAGGTAAGCCTGACAGAGAGCACGGCCTCTATCAATCTCCCGGCATCCTCCGTTATTAATGGACCCCTTTCCTGTCTTACCGAGACCCTTTCAATCATTAATAACCCTCAGGCAACCCACCGCAAACCTTCTCTCCAAACATGCTTCTTTTTAGCAACAAAAATATTTTTGACAGATAACTCCATATTGATGGCTCCTTTTAAATCGTTCCCAAATACGAAAAGATCTAAATTTTACTGTTCGAACAAAATAAATTATATACTAGGATGATTTATTCATTTCATACCATTTTAGATAGTACTGCTTTAGCTTAAATCCTGTGAGAGTTACTTAAAAATCATATTTTACTTTAATTGTATTTCTTCGAGAAGGGTCAATGTATTTCCTTGGATGTGATTGACACTGTGATGTTATTACGGAAAGCTTTTAATCTTTGCCGGGAACATAATTATTTAAAATATGTAATCTCATGGCAATGGATGTATGCGTCCTTCTTAAGCAAAATATTTAAAGATGTACTATGTAATTAATTTGTTGTCCCACGAGAATGCACAAGTTTAGCGTTCGAATAATAACCTTACTTCCTTACGCTAGAGTCAGATCAAAAACATCAGGCTGTTCATATTTGTTGATTCGGTGGTATGAAAAAGTTGTTTGTTTTCCAACAGTAATTTCATTTGAACAATAGTTCCATTGGTGACCATGGTATTTTTCTTCTCCTAAACTACTATTGATTGTTAAAGTTTTCGAAATAATATCAAACGAACAAAATGAAACAAGTAAAATATTATGATTATTGAATAATCACAAACGTTACTTTTGATATGAAATCTACAACATTGGATTCATGATTGATCTCTAAAGTTTTTAGTTTGATACAGGTTTGACTATAGTGAAATATTTATACTTGTTGAGAGGATGATTTGAATATTTTTTTTTTTGTTGAATCTATATGAAAGGAAAAGAAGCGAGCATTGTTGTTTATTTTATGATTTTAAGAAATATTTTCTTAAGCTATCATAGAAACAATGAGTTTAAAAGTATACTGTTTACATACTTTTATTCTGTAAATACATGCGGCTGAAAAAGCGCAAGTGAGAAAACATTAAAATCGAAGGACAGCCTCAAGTGATACAATGATCGCCGAGGCTTCATTATATCAAATGAATGGCCCCTTGCAACACTTCTTTCCTCAAACTTTTCCATTCCGATGAATGTTTGGGGTTTTTTTTTTTTATTCGCCTCCCATTTATTATTAGATGAGGCATTTCAGTTGTTTTCCCTCTTTTAAGAGATGAGATTTTGTTCTTTCAGTTCTAATTGCGGCATTTAAAAAGAAGATTTTCCTCTAAATCTTACACAAATCTTCTTATCACTTTCAAACTTGATCCATAAAAAAAAGGTTTAAGCTGGATTTTCTGCGAGGATTTTGACCAGTATTTTTTAATGATTAATTATATACCTAGTTATAATTGAGAGCTGTTTGTCTTATAGCCTAACACAATATACAACTGATCAACGTATTTGTTCTTGAAATTCATTATTATACATTTTATTTGATAAGATCTATTGATTCTGAGGTAAAATGGATAAATAAACAAAAGTCTCCACACAAATGAAGTTTTATTCAATAACAACTCATTTCGAACACTTTGTGTTCATCATCAGGAAGACACTATAATACAAATTATATCCAATCAGTTACAAAATTAGAGTGAAATAATAAAATTCAATTAAGAGAGAAATAATGACATACCCGATGGATATGTCATTCAAAACTTCATTTCTGTGGAGACTTTTTTTTGTTTATCCATTTTACCTCAGAATTAGTAATACCACACAATTACGCATTGCACAACTACTGATCTATTGATTGCTTTAATATAACACAACAATGAAATGTTGGCCTTGAATTATCTTCGATACAAATTAAATTATTGAAAAACAATTTTGTCAATAAAAATGATTTCATTGCTTAATAAAATATATTATATAATATAATAATTGTTTAATAAAAATTAAAAGTGATGAGAGAAAAACCATGATATATTAAAGTAATATTATAATAAACCAACGAAATACCTCAGTCAGTTAAGAGTCATTTAAAGAAAAATTGGAAAACCTACTCAGGTTATCTGATTGGCAATGGCAATATCTTAAGTGGAAGGATTGAAAAGAATCGTGGAAAGTCTATCCAATTATTACTGGAATTGAATTGAGTTAGGAAAGACAATCTAAAAGGAAAGACTCAACTATTTGAAGCCAATAGGCTTCTATTCCATTGATTATTATTTTGAAAAATCAAAGCGGTAATACAGTGATGGCTTAATCATTTCACCCGTTTCAGAGAGAATTATAACATATGTGAGTAAATATATTTTATGTTTTAGGTTTTATAAATAACTTTGTAACAATATCAAAAGCAAAATCGGATTACATATTATAATCGTCATATTGTGAATATCTTAGTGTACATCAGTGTGAATTACAATTATTACATATAATATTTATAACAGATTCAATAATATATCGACCGTTTGATAGAATAGGTGTGTTCTATAATCGGAATTCGGTCAATTTTCTAGGACAAAAAATCAAACTCTTTTGCAAATAACGTTTCAGTTTTATTTAAAACCTTTCTCATAGGCAGAAGTAAGAATTTTTAAACTAAGAAAATGAAATTTACATTATTTAAAGGAACAACAATGTTAACCGGACAAAACCTTTGACTAGTCTTTGGTCGAAATTTTTTTACTAGTCAAAATTTTTAGTTACTTGAAGGTTTTGTCCGGTTAACATTGTTGTTCCTTTAAATAGTGAAAATCTCATTTTCTTACTTAAAAAATTCTTACTTCTAACTATGAAAAATGTGTTAAATAAAACCAAAACGTTGGCAACGAGAGTTTGGTTTTTTATCCTAGAAAATTGACCGAACCTCGATTAGAGAACACACCTACTATATAATATTTATTATATGTACTATAATGAATGTAATTGTAGATAATGCTGTAATGATCACAATGGAATCCGTATTGAATGAGATTGCAAATATTACATTTGATTATTTGTAACTGTAGGTAGTTAATGAATCGATCATTATTTCAAAAGAAGTATAGGTTAATGTTGATAAAAGTATCGACCGTGAAATAGAAACAAAGTAAACGTTTATCAGGACAGTGTCAGTTCTTCAGTTCAAATTAAACTCTCATTGCCAACGTTATTAATTAATGTCACTGCATTAGCAGCACATCGTATTAATGAAGGCCATAATTTTGATTTAAATGAAATTAAAATAATAGCCAAAGAAATTGATGAACCGAGCAGAAAAAACTCTGAAAATGCTATATGTTAGAAAGAACCAGTCATTCGTTAATTATAGAAGTGATATTTAAATAGTATTTATTCAGGTGTGTTAAGTTAAACATTGTTGATCGATGCAAACCTGTTTTAGTGACTTTTTGGTTGTCTGGTGAAATTTGGTTGCTTTCCTAGCTTGTTTTCAGTTTAGTGTCACGTGTTCATTCAAACTAGACATTTGTTTCTGAAATACACAAACTGTTTTCTCTCTAAAATAATCTCTAATGTAATGGTTAGTTTTTCTGTTTCAAAAATTTTATACTTCTGTACGTTTCCTCACTAATCTATTGTCAAAATTTCTATTCTATTTTCTTATTTGTAACTTTTTGCGCTTTTCATGAATATTTGGTTTTTGAATTATTGTATTGTTTCTTATATTTCCTCTGTTTTTAGGCCTATGAAAAAGGTTTTCAATAAAAACCTAAACGTTGGAATGAGAGTTTAATTTGAATCTGAAGAACTTACCAAGTCCTGATAAACTTTTTATAACTCTAACATAATGCAATCAGTTATTATGTATTTACTCATTGTACGGTAAAAAGCTAATAAATGGTCTCCACATAAAAAAATTAATGGTATAAACAACGCGTTTCAAACACGTAGTATTCTTCCTCAGGCATTGACTAAATAAAACAATAGTTGTATTTTTTAGAAATGCCTGAGGAAGAACACTACGTGTTCGAAACGCGTTGTTTATACCATTAAATTTTTTATGTGGAGACCATTTCATTAGCTTTTTACCCTACAAACTTTATATATATATATATATATATTCAGATGAAATCAGATCCGATCAGACTATACACTTTAAAATAAACACTCTGTTAAGCCTACCCAATTCATTATCGTAGGTCTTCGGTCAGTCGGGATTATACAGTTCCAGTAGCTATTCATGTCAATTACCATAGTCTAAGTTTTAATGAATGTTTCAGAGTTCAGGTACTAAAAACAGTCCCTCGACACAATAGATCTCTCATTTTAAGACCTCCTGAAGAAGCCCATATATGGCTTCTAGGAGCTCCTTCAAACCCATGCATCACCCTGAACGGTTTACTAGTATTCAGAGGCGAATTTTTCCTAAATTAATTTTTTTCTTTTCTTTCCTTAAAATTACATTTTTTTTCTTATGGTTATTTTTTTAAATTTCTGTATTATTTTTATTTATTTTTTGTCTATTCTCTGTTTTAATGAATTTTATATTTATGAAGATTCATTTTTAATTATTAATTTTTTATTATTATTTTTTTTTTGTAGTCGTTATTCTTCTCCAGCTATTTCAACTAAATTTTTCGTTTTCGTTGTGACCAACCTGTACATATTCTGTGAAGCTGTCCAGAAAGATGTCTTCTGGACTTCACTCAACTTCCTTTTCATTAAAAGTGTCCAAATATTGAATGTGAGTCCTAGTTTCTGTTTTCATTGGTGTTTCTCAAAAGTATTTAATAAATATAAGTGTTAAACCAAATACAATCCACAAGGACTGATTACACTTAAACTGTGATACATAGAAAGAACGTAACATTAGGGCTCACTTTTAAATATATCGGGAATCACTTCGATGACTGTGCTCCAAAACTTCATTAAAATCATTCATCTTATTAAATTTGTATCGCTAACCCCTTTCACCTACTTCAGGGTACATGTTCAACATTTTTAACATATATCAGCTCATTAACTCCCTTAAAAGAAAAATATAATGAATGTTTCAATAATGATACTTTTTTTTAATGATGATAGAAGAGAGACCAAAGATAGTCTGTTAACTACTCTCACTTTGGTGGTTGTTGGTAAAATAAATCACTAATTAAAATTGATTTATTGAGAATCGCTCAAAGTCAAGTCGTGTTTAGAACTAAGTCTTCCAAATGGTTGGAATGGTTAAAAGAAGTTAATTTTATCAGAGAAGATGATAACTTAATTTTAAGTTCTCTTTAAATGAAACTAAGAAAGGCACAACTTACTGGCAATGGTTGTCGTAAAGGGGGTTAGAATGCAATTACCTTGATTTTGGCCTTTCCTATTAATACAACGTTTAACTCAATTAGTTTCAGTCAACAGTCAAAAGAGTTTAACCAATTCTCTACTACCTGTAACGGTCTTAACAATTTGTTCATTCTTTAATAACTTCTCAACCTTTAAAATCATTCAAACCTGTAAAATGCTGACTTCAAACCAGTTTTGGTTGAATGATCTTAGCTTTTTATTACATCTTTAAAAGTCGTTTTAATTTCACAGTTTTTGTGAAAATAATAACATGAACTATTGTCGGTTAAGAGGGAACTTTTTAGCGTTATAAGACACTTTTTACATGAGCATAAATCAATATGATATTTATAAACATATATAATGTTTGTCATAGCTGACATGTTAATATTTGTGAGCTGATATTATCCCTTGATGTAAATTGAGACAGGACTAAACTCTGTTTCTTTTCTAAGATGATGGATATTTCTTCATGAAAAAGTTGTTTAATATAGCTTTTATGGTATATTTTCAGTTTTATTTTGCTAATTTTATTGTTTTCATTTTATATTTCTAAAATATATAAGTTTAAACAAATTAAGGTCTAAGCAATCGCGAAATACATTGCTTCAATTGAATCATGATAACGACCCAATTGTGTTGACATCTTAATAAACTGGATGTAACTGTTTGTTATCTGCGGCACTCCACAGATGTCTTCAATAAGAACTTCTAAGGTACGACTACTATAATAATAAAACATCCAAATGAACAAAGCCTACTGCAGATATTCTATATTAATGCATATCAGCTGGTCACAAACTTCTTCATTACCTTCTTCATGCAAATAACTTGTAAATAGGTAATATTTAATTACTCCGGAGACTGATTAATCAAAATTTGTCATGGGCTTGCACCTTTGACAAGGCCTTAGGTTTAGGTTACCTGCATCTTTGAGCAGGTAACAGACACCCTGTATACATACAGATTTATGTTAGTGTGGAAGCTAACCTGTAAGGAAGTTGGTCTTTATTATAAATAATAAAGCCAAATAGATTATAGAAACCATGTCCAACCGTCTCTGTACCAGTGCGCTTGGTTTCCCTCTCTTATCTCTCCTGAAGACGGCTTAACCAAAAATTAGAGACTGTAAGTGTGTGCTTTTAATTTCTTTATGTTTCTTTATGTTGATTGAACTTAATATATATATAAGATTTCATATAAACACGTGAAATAACAATCAATGATCAAACCACAATATGAAATGGGGGAAAACAAAACTAAGATCTTTCAACCTCAACAAGCGGTCTTCGACAGAGTCCAAAAAAAGCTCTGCCTTTATCTTTATGTAACAAGCGGTCTTCGTCAGAGTCAAAAACCCAACATTAGTTATTTATTTAAATAAATAAATGTTTTTATTTAAATCCTTCCTTATTGGCCTACAACATAAAAAAGAATACGCATAATCATTCATACATGTACATACATTTGTGTTACGATTCTATTACAAGTTCGAATAATGGACTTCTCGAACTATGAATCTCAGTGTTTACATTAATGAATATTAACCTGTCAGAAATTACTTTCAATTCACTTGAACAATAACATTGTTTCAAAAATATAACAAACAAATTTCAAAAAAAAATGTATACTTATCATAAAAGACTTATCAGTACTCTAAATAATCAAAGTTATGACACTCATAACTTTATATAGGTGACCTTATTATTGAAAGAATAACGCTTGATGATAGAATCTTTAAATATATGAAGGTTGGAATTTAAATTGTTTAAGGGCAGGTAAAGGAGAAAGGTATGGATATAAATCCAGCTATAGCGAACCCTACGCCCTTCTCCTAAGAATCCTATAGAACAAAAGATTAATAGTTTGGTATATATGTTAGCGGATACAATGCCACTCAAAATAAATTTCCTGGGATACTACATAAGAATCATAAATGATTACCTGGATGGAATCCAGAGAAAGGTCCTAGCTATTGTCTGCAACAACTTCCTGTCAGAAATTAATAACATTACCCCATAGGGAAATATGGACCAGATTAAAACATTTCAAAACCTGTATAAGGAACAATATGATATTCCCAAGCAAAGTGATTACTATAAAGTTTTTTTTATAGAAATAACAATTTTTCTTGCAAAAACAATGACATCTAAGATATTTTATTTAAAATCAGTCGGAAATGTTTTATCAAATTTTAAAATAGAGTCAGAAAAATTAAGTTAACTTTCATGTCTGTATCTTGCCTCATTGGAATGACGTAAGGGATATTTTATGGATGAGGGGAAAGCAAATCAAAATGGTAACAAATTGTGTAAAGTAATAAAATAGCACAGTTATTAGTAGATTGAGATATAAACTAAGTAGGAATTTAAATTTTATTAGTAGTAAACTAGTCAGACACAGAAGAAAGGCTGTAAACTAAACATTCTCGCAAAGTGTTCAATTACTAACTGAGAATAACTTTCAATGAATTTAATTCTGACAAAGAGATTGATAAACAATTTGCTTAAACGTTTTCTTCTAAATATACCTTGTGTATCATAAAACTGTGATTAGTCTAATGATAAACTACAAAATGGAAGACCTAAATATACCCTATATGTTTTAACTTAGAAGTATAATATATTTAATTAAATAGCGATTAAAATGTCTAGTACCTAAGCTCAAATACAATAAAATTTATAAATTGCAGATTAAATGATTAGCACAGATTTAAGTGATAATATAAAAAGACTAACTTTCCTTCACATCCTTACATAAGTTACAAGAGATCTAGTAAGTCAATCTATACAGTGGATACAGCTTAATGTCTCTATCAAAAGTGGTAAGAATAACAAATTGGTAACAATAAGCCGAGAATTGGAAATTGCCATTTTGCCGTTCATGAGGTTAAAAAAAAATGTAATATTTGGAATATTTATTAAATAGCAAAACTATAAATAATAGTTATCCTATTTAAACTATAAGAGACACAATAAGTTATTTATTTAGAAAATCGTTCAGCTTTGTCTGCTTCACGTCTTTTCGCAGCAAATCATTTGTAAAGGACTCGTACTCATAAAGAAGTCCAAATTGAGATTTTTCACTTCAAGCCGTAACACGGGAAGATTTTTCCACATTTCCTTATAACCAGTTAGTGTTTTAGTAACAATGTCCTCTATTGTTGCGGTTGTGGTGGCACTCAAGAAACTACCTTTCCTGAAATCAGTTTTGAATTGTTTCTTCCAAAACATGCTTTTTAGTTATCTTCTCAGAACTTGTAAACTACATTTTCAAAGTTAATTCAACTTCAGTGTCTTTTACAGTCCTCCTTCTTTTGCACAACAAATTTTAGATACCTTTGATGTCCATATCATTGTCTTGTGTGGCTTTTAAAAAATTTTCATAGATGCTGTTCGTATATTTAGCGTTATGCAGCAACCTTACGTTGTCCCATCTTAGGCAGCTTTAGAAGCTCTAAAATTGTCAGAGATAAAATTGGGATTTTTTTTAGAAAAAACAACTTCTCGCTGGGTATTTACGCTGGAGCTGAACTTAAGGGAAAACGTCTCCAGGTTTGGAAAAACTTGGATACAATAACCGATGTTCTGATCACAATAAGTGATATATTTGTAATGAATGTTGTATGATGAGGTGATCAGGACTTCCAATAATCATCCGTGATCCGTGATTATCCGTAATCCGTGATAACATTTAGCGACGTCCACTTCATATTTAAATGAATAGTAAGTAAATCATTAGTTGTGTAATCCGTAATTGTGTGGTATTTACTCATTCTGAGGTAAAATGGATAAACCAACAAAAGTCTCCACACAAATGAAGTTTTATTCAACGCGTTTCGAACACTTTGTGTTCATCATCAGGATATAATTTGTATTATAGTGTCTTCCTGATGATGAACACAAAGTGTTCGAAACGCGTTGAATAAAACTTCATTTGTGTGGAGACTTTTGTTGGTTTATCCATTTTAACTCAAAATGAATAGTAAGTAATAAACACATATTAGAGTTGTTGTGCACACTGTATTTGCTAAATATATTCTGTTTTTTTTCTTATAGTTTCTACAGTTCACAATTAGAAGAAAACTTACCCATCTGAAATCTTTACTGGTTATTCGGTGGTGGCGAGGAGGGGGGGATGAAAAGGGTGGGAGGGGGAGTGACTTAGCCGCACCAGTTCCATTCTTACTTAACTTTAAACCAAGTGCACACGTGTTTCTCATCCGGTTCTGTTAACAAAGAAAACCTTTTAACAAAGTTCATATGACGTAGAAAAACCTTTTTGGATTTCACTTCACTATAAAAAAAAAAAAAAAAAAAAAAATCTGGACCGGCCTACACTCAACTTTACTATAAGTGAACTTAATATCAAACTTTTTGGGGATATAATATATAATGACCCATTTATGCATAATATGGGAGTTGTTTAATAGTCCTTCATTCCTGGATGAGGTACAGATAGTGATTGATCCACTTAGCAATATATATGCTTTACATTATTAGTATGAGAAACCGTCGTACGTCGTACCTCGTACGTACGTCGTACCTCGTAAGATGATCCTGGAGTTGTTGGAGTGCTTTCGGACGTTGTTCATCTTCGATCGCAACTAACCTACTGAGCATTTATGTAGGAGTTATCTGCAAGTCCTTATTTTTGTATATCATACCACAGATGCATATATAACATTAGTATAAATAGAGCAGTAATAACATTTTTGAAAAGCAAAAGTGTAGATTTCATGTTACGAAAGAATCCTTTACAGGAGAACATGGCTTTTGTTGCAATAGCCAGTGGATCACTTACACAGTTTATCCGGCCTCCTACAATGAATAATTAAAACAAAGTTTCCCATTTAAAATTTCAATATGTACCTATTTTGTCTGAAAAAATGTAAGAAGAAATATCGTTTTAAGATAATTTTTAATTTATGATGTAGGATAATTTCATTTATTATTTTTCAAAGAATGTCTTGAATTTTGAATTATATTTCACATTTTTGGTCTTTTATAAAATTATTATACTCGGAATTTTATGGCATGTTAGTGTTTATTAAAAAATCACTTTTCTTTCCCTTTGTCAAAAATCATAAAAATCCAGTTTACTCTGAGCAAGTTTTATGTTTTCTATGCGTGATGTACTTTGTTATGAGTCAACATTTTTACAATTTAATTAAACCAAAAACGTTCGGAAAAGACCATCCATACAACGCTATCTCTGACTGTCATTAAGAAATTACACTGCTCTGACAACGCTATCTCTTTGTTTCTTTAAGTAATTAACTGCGCAAAAGGTAATATTGTGTGAAAAAAAAAACAGTATTCTAAAAGTGAACATTGATTATGGAAAACCACTATAGTGGTTTCAGTATTTTCTAAAGAGACGTGGAAAATGTAATTTGTAACCATGCTATGAAAGGGAAGTACCTATTCATAATTATAACTCGTAGGAGAAATTGAAAACATTTCTGATTCTAATCTTCTCACCTTGGTTTATTGTGGTTTCAGTAATATAATTTCTCAATAGAAAGAAACACATTCTCTCTCTTTTAGCTTTGATTTGTTCCGTTTTTTTTTATACCGAAACCATAAAAACCAATGTTGAACAGTCATTTTAGATTTAAATACAAGTTGTGGGAATAAACTTCATTTTCATCTCCTCAATGATATTCTATTCAATACCATTTCACTGAACAATTGAACTGATCAATTCAGTGTCACGTGTTCATTCAGACTACAGTTGTTGTTAAAATACACATACTACTTTTCTTTGTAAAATAATGTGTAATGTAATACTTAGTTTTTCTGTTTCAAAATGTATACTTCTGCCTATGAAAAAGGTTTTAAATAAAGACCGAAACGTTGGGAATGAGAGTTTAATTTGAACCTGAAGAACTGACCGAGTCCCGATAAACTATAGTTTTCTTTCTATTCCACGGTGGATACTTTTATCAATATATATATATATATATATATAAAGATTTCACATAAACACGTGAAACAACAATCATAATCAAACCACAATAAGAAATGGGAAAACAAGACTAAGGTCTTTCAACCGTAACAAGCGGTCTTCGTCAGAGTCAAAAACCCAACTCATTGGGTTTTTGACTCTGACGAAGACCGCTTGTTATGGTTGAAAGATCTTAGTCTTGTTTTCCCATTATATATATATATATATATATGTGTGTGTGTGTGTGTGTGTGTGAAAGTGTGGTTTTTGTTGACCTCTCTTCTAGAATCATATTGCTTCTTTTATTTGTAATACAAAATATCTTTTTTTTAATTTACTTATGACATATTATCAAACTATCTTTATAAAATTAAGATAATTTAACTAATTTTAAAATCATATATATTTAAATATATGTCTTCCTGCGGGACTCTTCGCCATTCGCTCTTCACAACTCCTGATGACGACGATGGTCGAAATATCGATGTGAGTTATGTCTGTGTCTTTCTGAGTGTTTCCTTCGTTTTGAATTTATTTTTTTTAAATATATATGTTAATACCCTGGAGAAAATAATTTTCTAGTTATGGTGTTTTATCTGCAACAAAGAAAATAGTGGTTTGAAATAACACTATAATCTGTTGGGGGAAAAAATACATTTTTTAAACCTTTTGAACACTGTTTTTACATCATTGTTTACAAAATGAAATTGTAATTTTTATCTTTGAATTTTTTTACATTTTCTCATTATTTGTTGTTGATATGTCTTATAACAATTAATTGGACCAGTTATCAGAGTAAACTAGAATTTCGGAGTTCCTCATTGTCTCCTTTACCTAATTAAGGAGTTGAGAAGATCATTAAAAGTTATAGAATAGAGAGCGATCTGTTAATGAAGATATCCTTTCATGAAAACTTCTTTATTGAAGATTGAATTAGAGTATTGCTGAAGACGTAAACTATGACTTATTTTTATTTTGCAGTGAACTAAAAGTTTGTTAAGTAAGAATTTTTCAACTTTGTTAACATAATGTTCAATCCCAAATGATATAGTAGAAAAAAAATAATATAAGGAAATTTGAGAGTAAAAATTTATTCTTAATAAGTAAAAAATTTGGGCACTATAATTTTTTATTATTTCGAAATGTTTATAAATATTAAGGTACTGAGATCTATTTTTCATATTCCATATTCCATAGACGGTGTATGTATGTAAGTGAACTCTTATCTAACAAGTTTTAAACCCCAAATCATAGTGTTTGATAGTAAACAACTAAATTCACCTTATGAATTGTTCTAGGTAGAGAAGAACTCCGGATATTTTATGTAATATCGAATTAGGGAAATGTCGTACGTGATGTCAAACCAGGAGCTCTTCCGTGATATTATTCTATCTGGCACATAAAAACTGATATTACACAAACATTACCATAAAATTATGATTACTGGCTAAAAGATTATTATATACGGATATTAATAAGAATAAAAAAAATTATTATTTACCATTCCTGCCTACTTTTCAGATTACTGTTAACTAATATATATATATATATATATTTTGGGGAGCAGGCCTTCATTTATACACGTTTTATTAAAAGTAATGCCCAATTTAACTTTTACACTTTTTCTTATCCGTTTTTCAAGTGTTCTCATACTTGACTTCCATGGTTCTGGAACTAAAAACATAAGTTCACCAAAATTTTTATTACTATACACCGACATGTTTCGGTCATCGTTGACCATTTTCAAGGTTAAAGAATATATAAAATTATTAATGATCGAAAAGTGAATAACAATTAAAATAAACTAAAATAAACATAACGAGTCCATAACACATATTCACAACTAGGGAGGTTATCAAAGGTAAAGGTATGTTAAGGTTTCACCAGGCTCTTGGTTACCTTCCATCCGTCATTTGTATCTGGGAAGGTAATCGATTAACTTCTATACCTCTCCCAGACTGGTTCGCCTTCTGACTGCCTTCATATAATTTTAGAATTCTTGAAAATCCTCCTCCTTGGCTGTTAATACTAGGTTGCTTTTCGAGGATCAAGATAGCTTCCAAAATTTGCAATCTGGTGTGGTCGTGTTCTTGTTGTAATATTACAGTATTGTCTGTTAACATTTCCCTGGTTAATTGCACTCCATGTGTTAACCTAACGTGCTCTTTGGGTCCTCCGGATGCCAGATGCATGGTGAGCCTTCGTGAAAGCGTGGTTGTGGTGGAACCAACATATTTCGAGCGTAGGGACTCGCAGTTCCCTAATTTGCAGTTAAACTCGTATACAACATTAGTTCTCTGAAGGGTTGCTTTCTTTTGTGGGTTGTTCGTAATTACCATTCTTGAAGTGGCAGAGTTGGCATAGTAAATTCGTAATTCTAATCTGTCATCTGGCTTGAGGCATGATGTATTATTCTTAATAATTCCTTTTAGTATACGTTCATCCGTTTTATAAGCTTCCGAAAACTGGTTTTTATAATATACTAAATGTGTTGCGCCTTTGTTTTCGGGATTCTGTTGAATATCACTACCATGAAGTTTGTTCAGGCAACCTTTCAAGATGGAATCGAATTGTCGATTACTGTATCCGTTGTTAATAAGGACTTCTTTGAGCCTATCTGCTTCTTGTTTGAATAATTCCCAACTAGATGACGTCTTATACGCTCTTCGAATGAGGGTTTTAATCATGCCGTCCTTATATCTGTCAGGGCATTCACTTTTAGCGTTTAAAAGTATTCCACTATTCGTAGACTTTACAAACACTGAAGTGACAAAAGTCTGGTTTTCTCCATTACTCTTTATTTTAACATCAAGAAAGTCTAAGCTACTGTTGGTTTCCATCTCATATGTAAACTTCAAAACCGATTCAGCTTCAAAAGCAGATTTAATCTCATCTATATATTCCGGCTTATCCATCATCACAAACTCGTTATGTTTATTTTAGTTTATTTTAATTGTTATTCACTTTTCGATCATTAATAATTTTATATATTCTTTAACCTTGAAAATGGTCAACGATGACCGAAACATGTCGGTGTATAGTAATAAAAATTTTGGTGAACTTATGTTTTTAGTTCCAGAACCATGGAAGTCAAGTATGACAACACTTGAAAAACGGATAAGAAAAAGTGTAAAAGTTAAATTGGGCATTACTTTTAATAATATATATATATATATATATATATATATATATATATTAGTGTACTTTGGTAGCAGTCCTTCGGATATACATGTTTTGTTAAACACGACAGAGCCTGTCTATAAGTTCTCCAGAAGAAACTTATAGACAGGAACTACTCTGTCGTGTTTAACAAAACATGTATATATATATATATATATATATTATATATATATATATAATTTAAATATATAAAACATATGTTATTATTTTGATCGAAAAAAAATTAGCTTTAAGAAAACCAATCTTGCAGGTAAAATTTTAACAAGAATATGAGTTATTCATTGAATGAGTATAATTTACAATTTTAAATTATATTAATTTTTGATTTGTGGACTTATAAAAAGAGAAATATTGTGTAGACATAAATTTTTTATAATGCATGAGATAGCCCTCTATGCCCTCTCGGGAGGCAACTTGGTTTCATTTTCAACCTTATTCATGCAACAGCATAGATATTGTTCAGCGAATAGGATGTATTTTATTATTGATACAAGCAAAACGGGTAAATCTGCTTCAATTAAAACAGTTGTGGATAGATTTTTGAATGTTTTTTTTGGTTGAAAATCTTGCTTAAGGTGATTTCTGGTAGAAAATAAAAAGCCTTTGATCTTGAGCCAATACGATATCAGGTTCCCTTTAAAGGTTTCAATTCTTAGAAAAACTTGAGTAAGGCAGGATACAAGCATCCCTGTTTAGGTTAGAAGAGATAAGAGACTCACCCTACTGAAATAGGTGTGACTGAGTAAACCGTTAGCCTTTCCTTCTCTAACATATCACGCCACTAGCTACCGTCTTTTTCTGAAAATAAGACACTAATCTACAGTCATTATCAAAGAAAACCAAAGATTTGTCAAAGCAAAAACGTTTAATTCAAATCATAAAAAAAACGACAAATTAAATTAACTGGCTAAACAAACAAATATGTTTCAATCATTTAAAAAACAATTAAAATAAAATGTCTTACTTTCTTTTTAGGTACAAATACGTGCTAGTGCTCAGTTTTGGGGAGAGGGCTTCAAGTAGATAAGTAGAAGTATATATTTTTGTTTAATAATAATTTATATACATAAATTTAAATTTATTCAATTACAGTCATGTCATCTTCGTCTGGAACATAAAAAATTATTAAATTTGTAATAACGTTCTGATTTGCCTCGAAATTCATTTCCTGTAGAATCATTGGTCCGAATTTCTCATGCCTTGCAATATAGCTATAATTTTTAACGAATTATATTTTTCGCATTACCTTAACTGGGGCTTATTTTCAGGGGAGGTCTTATTTTCTGAAAAAGACCGTAGATAGAATGCCGTAGCAACCATTTTCCTTCACCCTGCGACGGTTGATAATCCGTTAACATTCAAAATTCCAGAAAGTCTTCAAAATGTTTATTTTAAAGGAATTAAAATCAAGCACCTAATTTTAGACTGTTGTTACTAGTCCCAGAGTTTCATCTTATTACAAAACTCGAATACATCTAATCTACACCCATTATCAAAGAAAACCAAAGATTCGTCAAAGCAAAAACGTTTAATTCAAATCATAAAAAAAAAACGTCAAATTAAATTAACTGGCTAAACAAACAAATATAAGTTTCAATCATTTTAAAAAAAAATTAAAATACATTTATTTTTAACTTGCAAATTTACAGTTAAACAAATCCTTTTAAAAACAGTATTACACAAACAAAACATAAAAGCAATTACAACCTGAAAAAACTTATTTAGGGAGAAATTTTCAGATTTTTGTTCGTTTTTTATATTTTGAATTTTTTCTATTTCCAACAATTTTTTTCTATTTCTAAAAAATGTTCAGATTTTTATTACATTTTTATGACTTGATTTTTTTCTATTTCCTTTTTTTACACCCCTCAAAATGCCACCCCCTGGACCAAAATGTGGACCACCCCCCACCCTTGCTATGCCACTGTGATCATTGGGAAACAGCTCAGTAATCTTACCATCAACGTTTTTATACTGTTATTAGTAAAAGTATTCTAATCATATAACACTAACTTTTTTTTTATAAATTTCTTATAAAAAGAATTGAGTACAAAATGCATATTTATCGTTAATATCTCTTAATAGATGTTTATTTGTTTCAAAAAAGATATAGCAGTGGATATTTTATAACTAAAATAAGATTGGAATTATTCGTTTGACAAATGTGACTGTGCGATTTGTTTAAAACTGGAACATTTCATTTGGAGGGTGTTTGGGACTGCGGGCTGTTGGTAGAAGTGGTTGTGCGACACAGGTTGACGAGAACAGCACTGGCTGTAAATCCCTCTGGTCTGGTCGCTATCGAGCCCCCCTTCAGCGTCATTATTTAGCCCTTTGGACACCTTCGCTCATGATATATGATGCTGGCTTCAAGGCAGACGCCTTATATTAAATGTCCCATCGCTAAATCTTATCAAAACTACGTTTACACATCGCTTACTCTAGTCTCCTACTATCTCCCATATTATTCTTTCAAATCGTTTGTTACTTTTTGTAGCCAAAAAAACTGCTGACTACCAAACTATTAAATATTTATCCTTCACTATTTTTTTACACTGAGCGAAATATTTGAGTTGAGAAATCATAAAAAAAAATTAATTATTTTCTTCTCATTCCTCAGGCAGCTACCATCAACATGATCTATCGTGTGATTAATAACGAATCATCGAATGATTGCAAGAAAAGAACACTTAACTCTATCCAATATTTCGACCTCGTCGTCATCAGGAGAAGGTGAAGAATTGGGTTCTGCTTGGATAGCGAACAGCAACAATGTTAGTTGGCAGTACTACTTATCACCAAGCCACGTACAGGCGGTGTGGTTAGTTGTCTTCCAGCTGAGTAGAACTCCTGTTTTTCTTCTTCTTCTCTTTCTCCTGATGATGACGACATGGTCGAAAATATTGAAGTGAGTCGCATGTTGTTTCTATTGTACGTGTTCCTTTCTTTATATGTTATCTACAACTATTTGAGAGGCTATAGGATGAGATAACCTTCTATGTCCTCTCGAGAGGCAACTTGGTTTCATTTTCAGCCTTATTCAGCGAATAGGGTGCATTTTATTATTTTATACAAGCCAAACAGGTAAATCTTCTTCAAGTAAAACACCTATGGATAGATTTTTAATGTTTTCGGTGGAAAATCTTGTTTAAGCGATTCCTGGGAGAAAACGTAAAGCCCTTTTAAAAGAGTAAAATTGTAAATTATACTCATTAATGAAAAATTCATTTTTTTCTAACATAATACCTGCAAGATTGGTTTTATTATAGCTTTTCTTTTTTTATCAAAATAAAATATCGTTGTTTAATTGAAGACGAATTATTTTGTATTCAGAAATTTAAGCATAAATCGTATGATTACAATTCGTGAAGAAATAGAAAATTCATTCATGTTTGGCCCTTTATAATATTTTGAATACTACTCCTAATTCCTTTTCATTCTACGCTTCATACAAGTAAAATAGTTGGAACATAATATTACTTTATAAAGCTTTATTTTTACGCGTATTTCAGTAAGACATATTTGATCATATATATCTATAGAATTTGTGCTAATTCTTTTGATCGAAAATATTTAATGAAATATAGGAAAATGTTTCGCCGATAATTGCATATTTTAAAGTTTTGAAATTATTCAGTTGACTAAAAAGCGTTTAACTAAAAAATCAATGAATTTGAGCTAATGTCAATTAGCACACAAAATAACTAAATATATATATATATCAATGATAAAACCACAATAAGAAATGGGAAAACAAGACTAAGATCTTTCAACCATAACAAGCGGTTTTCGTCAGAGTCAAAAACCCAACCCTGACTCTTGACTTTGACTGTGACGAAGACCACTTGTTACGGTTGAAAGATCTTAGTCTTGTTTTCCCATTTCTTATTGTGGTTTTATCATTGATTGTTATTTCACGTGTTTATGAGAAAGCTGTTTATCGATATATATATATAAAACTAAAGTTTATTGGGACTCGGTCAGTTTTTTAGGTTCAAATTATACTCTCATTGCCAACGTTTCAGTTTTTATTTAAAACCTTTTTCATAGGCAGAAGTCTAAATTTTGAATTTACATTAGATTACATTTTGTATTACATTACAAATTATATTACAAAGACAAATAATTTCTAATGTAATATATAGTTTTTCTGTTTCAAAATGTATACTTCTGCCCATGAAAAAGGTTTTAAATGAAACTGAAACGTTGGCAACGAGAGTTTAATTTGAACCTAAAACCTGAACCTGACCTAGTCTCGATAAACTTTAGTTTTGTTTCTATTCCACGGTCGATACTTTTATCATATATATATATATATAAATATATATATATATATATATATATATATATATATACGAGTTCGAGATTAACAAAGAGCAACACACAAAGTAGGGAAACACACTTACAGACTCAAATTATCGGGTAATCCGTCTTCAGGAGAAAAGAGAATGGGAGACCAAGCACGTTGTAGGCGCAACGGCAAGTTACTTGCTTGCTTGGGTTACTTGCCGTTGCGCCTACAACGTGCTTGGTCTCCCATTCTCTTTTCTCCTGAAGACGGATTACCCGAAAATTTGAGTCTGTAAGTGTGTTTCCCTACTTTGTGTGTTGCTCTTTGTTAATCTCGAACTCGTATTGTGTCCAGTTTGGATCGTATTTCGTTTTATCAGTGAATATATATATATATATATATATATAACTGAAAGAAGGAGCACAAAAAAGAACGAAAAGATTTACTATAAGATCAAATTTTGGACTGCAGTTCGTTGTCAGGAAGAGGAAGAAGAGGAACATTCGTTCCAAACGGACGATGGAGAGGAAGGTTTGGAACGAACGTACCTCTTCTTCGTTTCTTCTAGGCTTCTTCTTCCTCTTTCTGATGAAGAACTGTAGTTCGAAATATTGAACATAGTAAGTGTTTTCGTTCTTTTTTGTGTTTTTTTTTTTAGTACTTTTTGTCTAGTTTGGCCCCGTTTCTTTATTAAACACACACACACACCTCGGGGAACAGGGTTTTTTTCTATCTTTCTATAATAAAGAGTAATTACACATCCACTCCTGTGATTGGCAGTGGTGGCCTCATTGTCAGAGAGTGCACATCGAGTTACGGCAGTGCTTTTCAACCTTTTTACTGAAGCGTAAAACTATATGGAAATATTCTATTGGCTCAAGGGTCCCTTGTAAAATATTTTAATAATTTTATGGAAAAAATAGTAAAATTAAGTAAAAAATAGGTATATATAGAGTATTGTAATAGTTGTTATAGTTGCTATTTTTATATTGAATGTTATGGATAATTTCGGCGAAGAGTGGGTGATGGGGTAGAAGAGTTGAATTGCGAATTGTTTTCTTCGCAGAATGGATGGCGCAACAGAAAGTTATTGAGAAGCTCTGGATTATTGCAAGAACGGTAGCTCAGAAGCTATTGTTTCCCACCCGCTTGACTCAGTACATCACAATAGGCAAACGGCTAACAACCCACTATAATCAGTCACCCACTGAAAAGCTGGGATAAACAAGTCGTGATTATCAGCAGACCTTAAAAGACCTAACAAAACTAAACTTTATATTTCCTTATCTACTTATCATTGAACTCCCTGCATCAGTTATATTTAATCCACAATGGCAGCAGGTGACTAAGCGATTCTCTACTCTCTACATACTGTCACTCGAAGAGAGTGTACGTCGTTGGACTCGATTCTCAAAGATGGCAGATGATAATAAACTATGTTGATGTAATAAACTTCGTTAAAAATAATTTGATCCAATATATTTATGTCGCTCTGCTAGAAATGTTGATAACCATGGTTTGTGGATACGCTATAAACCTTCCATGCCTCACGACGTCATGTGTCTTGTCATTTGTACTTCAAAAATATCCAATCAGGATTTATAATATTTATAGTAGGAATAAAGGTGAGTTGACAGGATTTGTAGCAACGAACAGTAGAGTCGTTGAAGATTCTACAGTGGTGGTTCTCACTGTAAGTGATTGCTACTAGAGAGGAACCCACAACTCACACGTACCCTACTCTAACCCACCTCTAAACACCTCTAACCTGTGTTGACCTTTATACGCATTTCAGGCCATATCGTTTTTAAATCAAGTCAGGTTTAAATCAACCCACCTCTAACTACCTCCAAGGTGTCCGATTAGAAGGCCTACCGACAGGACACGGGTGCTTCAGAACTTACTTAAACAAACTTCTACCCCTAGAATGCATTGAAATAAAAGAAAATTGAAAAGTGAAATATGAAGTAATGGGTTTCATTCTTTACTCATGTATAACAATAATATTTGTATTACTCTTAGTACATATACTTCTTACGCAAAATATGCGTAGTTATATATTTCTAAATGTTAAAAACGAAGCATTAACCAGTAAAGTTTTTACGTACGACAATGAAAACAACATTCATGGTAATGTTAGCAGTTTCAGCCATATGCATTCCCTATACATTTAACTCCCGAGTTTCAAGTATCATACCGTACGGTACTTCAAGTATCAGTACCGTATTTTCAAGTTTTTGTACTTTTTTTTTCTTCCAAATATCATAAACTATCATTTGAGTATTGATAATTTATAATGAGGGCAGAATGAGACCGGGTAGCCTAGGCTACTAGAATTTCGTTATCTTAAGCAAACTGTACCTTTTTTTTTCTTCATTATGTAGATGATTAAGTATTAATAATAGTTTTTATTTAAATTAAGTGTATAGTGTGTTAAAGGAAATGAAATTGAATTGCATAGCCTAGGAGTGGGGGAACTTACAGCTATAAGAGCGCATGTAGCCTTTTAAACCATAAAATACGACCTTCTGCAGTTTGATAAGAAAAATATTTCAAAATATGAAGAATTACAATTATAGCAAAATAAAGACAAAAGAATTATGGCACTTAGGAAGCCGACTTGAAAAGTCTAAGCTTTTAGGAAATCATTTTCTTGAGTTAGAAAAGGTAATAAACAAAGACAATGAGGACACTGCTGAATCTTTTGAAAGATGCAAAACAGTTTTATTTGCATTGATCGAGTACCATAATAGTATATTCAAGAATTTGAACACTATAACTATTTATATTATAGTAAATAAATAATATAACAATATAACTATTGTACAAGAATTTGGTTATCTATTCATTGTAGACTTTTGGGGGGAAGTGGAAGGTACTAAAATGGCTTTTTTTCCAAGAAAGGTTTCCCACCCCGGGCATAGCCCTTCTAGAAAGTATTATTCAGGTTGTGTATTTGGTATGTCTTGGCATGCTGTCAACCACTTAGCCTAGCCTACCCACCATTAGGCTACCACTTACCAGTATAACAATTTTCCGGACTATTCTGTTTCCAGATCTGTTTTCAGTCTTTTTTAGTGCGGAAATTTGAGTGTATTTGTTTATTATTATTGTACACAAGATAGATGTTAAAGTTATGATAGGTTTATATTGACTTGCATTGACTGAGATGGTAAAGGATTGTGTAATGTTACAGAGCTGGGAAGCACTGCCTCCTGACACGGCGACGTTCACACCTGACATCACGCCCCTCATTCTAGCAGCTCATCGGGATAACTACGAGATCATCAAGATCCTGCTGGACCGCGGGGCCACCCTCCCCATGCCTCACGACGTCAGGTATTTTGTCATACGTACTTCAAAAATATTCAATCAGCATTTATAATACTTCTAGTAGGACTAAAGTTGAAGTGACAGGATGTGTAGCAACGAACAGTGGAGTCGTTTTGAAGATCAAACAGTAGTGGTTCTCTCTGTATGTGGTGGCTACTAGAGAGGAACCCACAACTCACACGTACCCTACTCTAACCACCTCTAACCACCCCTAACCTGTTTTGACTTTATATGTGTTCCTAAGCCTTTCGGTCATATAACCACCAAAAAATCAAATCAGGCCGACTAGTTTAACGTGCTGCTCTTTAGCCACTTTAGATTACTCCGAAGTGCCCTAGGTGACCACGTGGAGGCGGGCCTGCACGATACTACGGCGCGCATCAATACTTACTTCACGCATCAGTATCAGGTCAGCGTACTCAAATTGAGGAAAAAAAACAATTTGCCTGATACTTAACTTATAACCTTACCAGCAGGGAAAAAAAGGGGGGAGTTTTCATAACCACCTCTAACCACCTCCAAGGTGTCAGATTAGAAGGCCTACTGACAGGACACGGGTGCTTCAGAACTTACTTAAACAAAGTCGGTCTCCTAACAGGACAGACGGAGTGTAGATTATGTGGGGAAACTACAATTCACAAACTTAGAGACTGTACTGCGTTAAAAAGTCGTAGACAGTTAATCAAGAACCCGAACATTCGGTTGACCCCTATGCATACCATAATAAATTGGTCAAGGGAACGGAACTCGGGCAACAGTTCTAAACAATAATGTGAGTGAGCGTAGCCAAACGTTCGATCAAAAAAAGACCCTAATGGCTGACGATTTAACCCACGAGGGCATCAGGTTTTTTATTACATCTATTCTATCTATTTATAATACCTGTAGTTATACTAAAATAAATCTAATCATTCAATCTTTTAATTTTACTAAGATCATAAAATGGGCATGATATAAAAAAAGCCAGAACTGTAACAAGAAAAAATGATGTACTCAGATTTGGTTTGAGTTTGAATTCTCAAATGTTTGATTGTTAATTTATAAAGAATTAGAAATGTTGAGAATCATAGATTGCTATGGTTATCGTTTTGGTTACCGTTATTTTTTTTGCTTTTGGTTTTAAAATGAAATAATTTCTTTCCTAATTCTCATCTTTTTAGAGTTTTAACGCATTTTAAAGTTAAAGGTGAGACCGTGTGGGCTCATTTTTACCAAGTGTGAGCCTTCCTTCACGAAAACATTGCCATGTTGCTGGACGGAGTGCATTCAACATGGTTATGCTAGTTCGTCACAACGAAAATAGTAAACTCTACTAATTACATTACATTTAATTTGACAATGATATTTGATATTTTTGGTGATATTTCAATCGGTGTGACCTGTATCACCGCTGATACTGAAAATGTTACCATTATCTTTTTTAATCAATTTACATTTTTTTCTTTTAATACAAAACTGATTAATACTGATTTTTTTTTTTTAGGTCACCTGAGTTTAGTTTGAACATAACGGAAAATTAAAACTTGCTAGAACTAGCAGTTTAGGAGAAAAAAATGGTGTTCAAAGTAGGTAATTGGAAATAAATCACTTTTCGTAATACATGGAACAGTATTTTAGAAAAATTATACGACTTAACTAAATTTTAGTACTTATTTTTCTCTAAAAGGTCTATATCATACAACAAGCATGTGTTTTAGGTACTTATGAATGGTGCCTGCGCTAAATACACTTAAGTTATGCAGCATTAGGTCTCACAATGTAGAATCAATGTTAATTGTGTGGTGTCACAAAGGTCCAATGTTCGGTCTGTGTTGGTACCCCTGTGGGACTGCCACTGCATTCTAACCTAAGCTAAGCAAGCCATTCAACCCTTTCACTGCTAATGACGTATATATACGTCATACAATTATGCATCACCAGTGATGCATATATATACGTCAAAGCAAAACTTCCTACCGCTGCGCTTGACGAATATATACGTCATAGTATTTTTTTTTTTTGGTATTGCATTGGAAATTTTATCACAGTGAATTATACTTGGTTTCCGACAATATTTTGCCTGGGTTGCATGTCAATTTAGGTAATTTTTATTACCGCTAAGAACGTCACGCGGGCTACCTGCGGCATTGTATTCTGACCACGCCAGGTCCTAATCCGACTCCCCTCGTCTCCTTCCTTTATGAAGACCTCAGTCTGCTTTTGACGAACCCTGTGATCATTTTTGCTCTGCTCCTTTCCTATTTATTCTCGTTTTACTTGTGTTCTGACCCCGGCTTTCGATTTTGAATTTTCTTTTGGATTACGTTTTCTACTGTTGTTTGTGATTCTGTTTTACTTGGCTTGCTTCTGGATTTTCTTTATCCTGACCTGAGGGCGAAAAAATTGTTTTCCGATAAGGAGTTGTTAGAGATTCTAACAAGAAGTGACAGTGAAGATGAATCACAAGAAGATCAGCCTGATGACAGTTGGGAATCAGATGATTCATTGCCCAAGTCACCTCAGCCTTCATCGTCGTGTGCCGCCGGACCTAGTACTCCCTCGTCTGTTCAGAGACAACAGTTTCAAGTTTCACTGCTAAAGCGGCTCTTCCCGAATTCACCGATTGAAAGCGAGAAAAGAAAGACTATTAAAAAAATATATTGTTAAAAATATTTATTTATATATATATATATATATATATATATATATATATATATAATATATACATTGTAAACAGGAAAACGATCCAAAAGGACAACAAACGTTTCACGATGAATCACAAACACAGAACTAAGGAACAAACAGACTTACTGTCTCTAATTTTTGGTTGAAACGTCATCAGGAGAGTTGAGAAAGGGATACCAAGCGCACTTGTGAAGCGACGGTTGGAGACCTTCGTGAAGGGTCTCCAACCGTCGCTTCACAAGTGCGCTTGGTGTCCCTTTCTCAACATTCCTGATGACGTTTCAACCGAAAATTAGAGACAGTAAGTCTGTTTGTTCCTTAGTTCTGTGTTTGTGATTCATCGTGAAACGTATATATATATATATATTATGTAAATGGAAACAGTACGACGGACTTCAATACATTTGAAAACTTTAGAAACACGTGAAATGATAAACTAGTCCAATGATTTAATTTTGTTTCAAAAAATCCAAAATTTAATTTGCCCTGCAGTTAAAATCGATGGAACATTTAGTTCATATAAAAAAAAGAATTTAGCATGGGTAAAGAAATCAGTTTTTTAAATTCAGCCTTCCAAGACTGAAGAAAATGTTTATGTTTGGCAGAAAAGGGTAAGCAGGTCTTAACGTTCATCACCAGGTGAAGAATTGACAGGGTTCGCGAGCTTCCAAAATGGTATATATATAATCATTAATATTACATTCAAATGAAATCAGTGATTTCATGACTTTACATTTGAAAACATTGAGAAACAAAGTGAATCATGCAGGTCAACTATGGACACAAGATGAAAAATTTACGTATTCAAAAAATACCTAAATTTAATTTGCGTATAAAAACGATGAATTTAGTTTTCACCAAAGAAGGTTAAGAATTATTTTAAGCAAAGGGTAAAAAACTCTGTTTTTAAGCAGCTATGACTGAAGAGTTTTGTTTGGCAGGTGTGGGTGCGAGGAATGTGTGACCTCCAGGCAAGAGACTCTCTAAGGCACTCCAGATCCAGGATAAACGCCTACCGGGCTTGAGCCAGCCCTTCGCTCATCGCTCTCTCCTCCAAAGACCCCAACCTTATGCTTTGAGCATCCTTGACTGCGTCGACTTAGCTTCATGGAACACGAATTCAAAACTGTATACAGGTAAATCACTCGTATATCCAATTTATTCATCCAGTTCATTTTGGGCACAAGATAAAAAATACGTAAAAAAAATACGCCTATGATTTGAATTTGTAAAAATATCATACTTTATTTTTCACCAAAGAAGGGTTAAGAATTATTCTTAACCAAAAGGTTAAGAACCTCTGGGTTAAGCAGATGACTGAAGAGTTGTTGTTTGGCAGGTGTGGGTGCGAGGAATGTGTGACCTCCAGGCAAGAAGACTCTCTAAGGCACTCCAGATCCAGGATAAACGCCTACCGGGCCTTGGCCAGCCCTTCGCTCATCGCTCTCTCCTCCAAAGACCCCATCCTTACTGCCTTTGAGCTCTCCTGGGAGCTGCGTCGTCTTAGCTTCATGGAACACGAATTCAAAACGGAATACCAGGTAAATTACTCGTATATCCTTTCTTTTATATCAATTCTCAGTCAATCTTTTCTCCAGTTTCAAACCAAATATGCTGAACTACATTACAGTTACAAGTATGAAGGTCAATTCATCTAGTCAAAATAACATTTATTCTTATAAAACAGTTACACATGTACACATCTGGTTTCCAAAAACTTCTTTTATAGTCTTTTTACATTGGGTTAAATAGATAAATCAAAATCCCCATACATAAAAAAGAAGCATTTTTTTTATTCTACACGTTTCAAACACTTCGTGTTCATCATCAGGTAAACTCCCAAAATATACGAATAGACGACCGACTAGAGTCCAGCCTTCAACTACCTTCTATTCACCCTCAGTATGAGTAAATACCAAACAATTACAGATTGCACAACTAATACGTTTTTACATGCAGTAAAACATCTAAAATAGAGGTCAAAAGGTTAACAGAGAATAGAGTTTTAGGAAAATGAACGCTTGATTTGAGCGGATAGACAAAGATATTACAGGCGTGGTTAGATTTTAAAAGAGATTCATTAGATGATTTCTCTCTAAAATATTACCCTTTCCTTTATTTCTTCCTTTGTATGAAAACTATTACTATTCACACAACGCTTCTTCAATAAATTTTTCATTAACACATAAACGTACTGAAACAACTTTTAATAAGAAACCAAATCGTTTAAAACATAACCATTTGTTACATTAATTATTTTACGTTTTCACTAAATAATTATATACATTTTTAAAGCTGATAAATACAGTTTATTATTTAACGATTTCACCATATTATATTTTATAAAAAGGTTCTTCAAAATAATTATCATATTTTTACATCCATTTACTCTTGATATAAAATATAGAGAAATTAAAATATTTCATTTGGGATAACATTTCGAAAACAAATTTTGATAAACCAATTATTAAAAAACAAACTTTTTATATTAAGAGAAATAATAACAACGAGACGGTAAGATATAGATATTATATTAAATTATATCCAAATTGATGAAACCGACATAAATGTATGTAATTATAAATGAATGAAAGTGTGTAATCATTCATAAAGATGCTTAAAATATTAAATATATATATATATATATATATATATATATATATATATAATATATCAAAAGACTCACAACGATATTTCGACAGTCGTCGTCATCGGGCAGAAGTAGTCCCTTTGAGTAGCTGAAGCTAACTATATATATATATATATATATATATATATAAGTTAGGTTTTTGACTCTGACGAAGACCGTTTGTTACGGTTGAAAGATCTTAGTCTTGTTTTCCCATTCTTATTGTGGTTTAATCATATATATATATATATATATATATATATATTCGTGTATACTGGCAGCAAGTCTTCTTTTAAACAAGTGTTGTTAAAAAGCACAGCGACTTCAGCATTAATAATCTTTTTAGAAAGATGTTCTCTTTGCCTTATTATTTTCTTATAATTCACTGGCAGCTCAAAAATTAATCTACCTAATTCCATAACAAGAATAGGAAAACAATCTTCAAGAGACCTAATGAACAAACTATATTTGACACTACACAAACACAAACTAGGTTAAAGAACTAAATGGAAACAAGCTTTCGGCCACATTGGCCATCATCAGTTGTTTATTGTTTACTGTTTACCTGATGATGGCCAATGTAGCCGAAAGCTTGTTTCCATTTAGTTCTTTAACCTAGTTTGTGTTTGTGTATGTAAAATATAGTTTGTTTCATTAGGTCTCTTGAAGATTGTTTTCCTATTCTTGTTATGGAATTAGGTAGATTAATTTTTGAGCTACCAGTGATTTATAAGAAAATAATATATATATAATAATATATATATATATATATATATAAAATTAAGAAACAAAATCTAATAAAAAACTATACGAAATAACAAACGAGAGAAAAATATTATTCAAATAAATAAAAATAATAATTATGAGTTAGAAAAGAGTATAGAAAGAGTGTAAGGAGCTTCTAGGAAAAGTAAAGAAACCAGGAAGCAAATAAAAACAAAGAAATGCAATACCATAAGGCAAAAGACAGAGGAAACCAGAGGTCGGCGCGATCGCGCATTCGAATCAAAACTTGAAATGGTCCAACAGGACTATTAGTTCACACAGGAAAGAGAAAACACAAATAAAGATACACACAAAAGACTCACAACGATATTTCGACAGTCGTCGTCATCGGGTAGAAGTAGTCCCTTTGAGTAGCTGAAGCTAACTCCTTGAGTCCCTTGAGTTAGCTTCAGCTACTCAAAGGGACTACTTCTACCCGATGACGACGACTGTCGAAATATCGTTGTGAGTCTTTTGTGTGTGTCTTTATTTGTTTTTTCTCTTTCATGTGTTAACTAGTAGTCCTGTTGGACCATTTCAAGTTTTATATATATATATATATATATTCAATGTTTTGTTATTGAGGGCTAGGTCAAATAAAAGAAAATAAACTCCTTTCTAGGCCGACGTTTTGATGTATTTGTACATCATCTTCAGGGCTAAAAATTAGAGTAAGACTATAATACATTTATCAAAACAATCTACAACTCACATAGAGAACTAACAACATTTTTTTAAGACCAACAGATACATACAAAAGGTATATTGACCTAGCCCTCAATAACAAAACATTGAATATAATAGAAGAGGTCAATAACAATTTTTGAGTTTATATATATATATATATATATAATATGAGTCGCCGCCCTGCCTTCCTGCGGGACTCTTCGCTCTTCGCTCTTCACACCTCCTAATGACGACGATGGTCGAAATATCGATGTGAGTTATGTCTGTGTCTTTCTGTGTGTTTCCTTCGTTTTGAATTTATTATATATATATATATATATATATAATATATATAATGATTTGTGTTCTTGACCCAATATTTATATGATGTAATTTTTTGAGGGTTGTGGTCCAATGATTTTAAACGAGTCCTTTTTTGTCGACGTTTCGACATATATTTATGTCATCTTCAGGGCTACAACAAAAAGATTTCCAAGGTAATCAAATAGTGATCTCTATACTTATGAAATAATTGTAAAAAGCAATAGAATAATAAAAAAAATAGAATAGAATAAAAAAAATCCATAGTCGAATTAACTGATTTATCAATAAATTCCCTCTTTGTTACTGTACATATTAAAATGTAATAAATTACCAAATAGTAGTAATAGTAGTGCTAATTGTAAAACAATCATGATGTAGCCCTGAAGATGACATAAATATATGTCGAAACGTTGGCAAAAGGGCTAGTTTAAAATCATTGGACCTCAACCCTCAAAAAATTACATCATATATATATATATATATATATATATATATAATATATATATATATATATATATAACAGATTCAATAATATATCGACCGTTTGATGGAATAGGTGTGTTCTCTAATCGGGTTTCGGTCAATTTTCCAGGATAAAAAATCAAACTCTCGTTGCCAACGTTTCGGTTTTATTTAAAACCTTTTTCATAGGCATCTTCTCCATATAATCTTCTTATATCCTCATAAAAACCCAAATTTCTTCTTATTCTTATAAGAATATGAAAAAGATTTTATGAAAAAGGTTTTAAATAAAACCGAAACGTTGGCAACGAGAGTTTGATTTTTTATCCTGGAAAATTGACCGAACCCCGATTAGAGAACACACCTATATATATATATATATATATATATATTATATATATGATGTAATTTTGAATTGATGAATCTTTCTTACTTTATATATATATATATATATATAAAATAAGAAAGATTCATTTTTAAATGCGTACGAGTCTGGTTTTGGGTTAAGGTTTTCTCTTACAAAGCTTTAATAAACGCATTGTCCTGTTATATTGACTCTTGCACCATTGTTCATAGAACCACAGGAACAGTAGCCTAATAAACTATATTCCACTTTGACAACCGTATAACAAAAAGATCCTTAATTAAATACGTCCCAATTTTTATAACTAATGAATGAATGCTGTTTCGTGTTTAATGAAATCCATTATTAAAAGATTTTAACTTTATATTGTAAATAGAATTAATATATTAATTGTTTACATTTTTATGAAACTTTAAATCTTTAAATATAAAAATTAAATTTTCTTTTATCAACTATCTTTCATTTTCAATACAGTAATGAACAAAACATAGACTATCTAAATTTGAAGCATTATGAATTTTATCGTTCTAAGATGAGTTTCTTGAGAATTTTTGGTCTAAAGAAATTACATTCTTGTTTATACGCCGACATTTCACCGAAAATTGTTTAGCGTATAATCCATCTTTGAACTTTAAAAATCAGTATTCGAGAAGCTAAATCAATTTTAATTGTATCAATAGTTCATATTTAAAATTATATCCATTTCCTTGTAAATCTTCTAGATTTATGTTTTATTGGAAAAAAATAGTTCAAAATTACTTTATATGTAGTTAAAGTAAATGTTAATGCAGGGGTGCCAACCTATGGCGCACTGTATGATTTGGTGTAGCGCATTGCTTCCTTGAAATAAAGATGAATTAAGTTTAAAGTACTGCTTATTTCTTAGTTATTTCGTGAATATTGTTTTGAAGTAACGTTATTTTCTTCTCATTAATCTACTTCTAGGTTAGATATGCTCGATTACTTAAACGAGATGGGATTTTATGAATTTTCATTTTGTGAAAATGATTATTACTCTGTGAAAATTTCCCCTGAGCTAAGAAAATTTGCTCAGAGATTTATAAGTTGTTTCCTTCTTGAACGACATATAAGGTTTGTACAAGCTGTTCAGCCTTGAAACTAATTAAAATTTAAACAAGGTTGCTACTGACTGATTCCAATTTGAAAAATGCACTGCTGCTCTCAGTTACAAATTTAACTCCGGGCGATTTAAAATCAAAAACAACCTCAAAAGTTTCATTAGGTGCGTAAAGTATTGGCTTTATCAAGTATTGCTTTTATTTATTTTCATAAATTTAATATTATGAATACATAACAATCACATATGAAACTATGTCTTATGTGTGTACAAGATATCTCAGATGGCCCATCGAGAGAGAGACAGGTTGTAATGTTTTGTAAAACTATATAAACAGCATCAGAGGAGGATGTGAATTCACGAAAATTAACTCAGCGAATAAACTAAGTTAACTAGAACAAACTAGGTATTAGAAGTCAAAGAGATCTTTCACTCCCAAAAAGTTATCTTTCTTCATATGTGAAGTAAGATTAACATTTTTATTTCGTTTGGTTACCTTTTGGTATTAATCAGCTCCTAGATATTTTTGGTGGATTATAGATAAGATACCAAAGGTTCTGCCTGGAGAAGCTGTTTACATGGACTGTATTCTTGTGAGTGGCTTGTAGGTAGAGTAACACTTGATGAGATTTCATCTTCTGTTGAAATGTCACAAGAAGATGCCAGTTTACAAGTCATACCTCAAATATTTGGTACATTTACTGTCAGATGACGAAACGTGCATAGTCAGCATGGTATTAAAGTCGATACCATGGTGACAATGCCACCTACTAGTGAAGTTCAGGTTTTGAGTCATTGATAAGCATGGTAAAATCAGCGTAAACATATTACCATCAAATTTTGCTACGATAGTTGAACCACTGTAAAAGTTCTTGAAGAGAACACAAAATGTAATTTACAGCTGTAGAAACTCCTACAGTTTTACCATCGCAAGCCTATAAAAGCTAAAGTGGAATAGTCGAATGAGCTATAAAGAAAGACAACAGTAAACGAGGTTCTCTTTTACAATAGTGGTGACTCGGTTAATGCACATTACTTTTATTCATTAACTGTGAAATCTGTTATACTGTTAAACTAAACAACGCGTTTCGAACACTTGATGTTCTTCTTCAGCATACATCTAGAAAAAATATTTATGCATTTAAGAGCTTTGGGAACATAGGGGCGAATAAATTGCAATGAATACATCTGGCACTATTGAGTTATAACGAGAATAATATTGAAATGACATTTTGGGGTTTACCTGCCCCAGCAGAGTAGGTAATTAAGAATCTCTTTTATGTATAAATTAGACATGTCTCAGTATATAGTTTTAAGTTAAGGATCAATTTAAGCCATTTCAATATTATTCATGTTATCACTCAATAGTGTCAGATGTATTCATTTTAATTAATTCGCCCCTATGTTCCCAAAGCTCTTAAATGCATATACATTTTTTTTTTGATATAACATGAAGAAGAACATCAAGTGTTCGAAACGAGTTGTTTATTTCCTTGTAATAAACTTTTTTACGTGGAGATTTAATACTTTTTTCTAACACATTACTTTTGTTTAACGTCCAATGTGAGACAGAAAGCCCAGGCTACCTGCAGTGTTGACCAACCGAAGAGGCACGAGGACACTAAATATCCTTGAACATACCTGGAGCTCACTTGTCCAGCAACTCCAGCCTAGAAGCGACTCAGAACAAGAAAACTTTGAGATTGGCAATTCAGGAAATTCAACTTTTGCGGACAAAATGCAGAATGAATATATGCATGATGATACCAAAGGTGCAAAAACAGAGACAAATTCTTATTCCAAAATAGAGTTCCCAAATCTTGAGACATTCCAAAAGGACTCCAAAACTTATCGTTTCTACAAGAAACTTAGGAAAAATTTTCTTTTCACTCAGACTGGGAAGTTGTTTTGACATAGTAGATAGATGCGTTTTAGGAAGCTTCGATAGATTGTTCACTATTTCATTTTCATTGTTTGGTAGTAATATATTTCTAGAAACACCATTATTTGTCTTAAGTTGATTTACTTATTCGAATATAGTTAATATAACAGCTAAAAGTGGTTCAAACAAGTAATGATGTTGTATTTTTGTTATTTCTTCAATAACTGTGACTTGTGTTTCGAAGTACACTTTGCAAGCCAAGTCCATTCACAAGTAACTTAATACTGTAGATACTGAGACACAGTTCGTGTGAACTTAACTCTGACAGTGATCGATTAGGTGCAACATTCTATCCTGTTCGCTACAAACCAAAGACCCAGTAAGTTAAATATTGACGATTCATTTCATACAGTTAATTTTTTAGACATGCAACCAGCCACTTCTTACCAAAATGTTTGCTTTAAACATTTTTTTAATATTTGAATAACCAGTTTTGCTAAATATTTATTGTATCATAGTCCCTTATATTTTATTTTATTATACAATTCCACCATCTAATTTAAATCAGAATGAATTTATATCATTTTTTTTTCTGTTAGAACTTTCGTAAAGATATTTATTTAATATTTGTATTTTTAATCCTTGTTAAATATACTCTGTAAAGCATGACTTTCTAGTAATATTCAGTTAGTGTTGAAACTATAATCAAGTTTTACAAACACGCGGAGCCTAAATTATTTTAATTACCTGAAAATGATTAAGTGTAACAAATAAGAGAATGTTCTTATTTTTTTACTTTAACAGTTATACTTTATCCGTAGTAGGCCTTGTACAGCGAAAATGTACAATATTGCCATTATAAGAGACGTCTATTGTAGTGAATTCCCATAACTTGAAATTACTTCAGAGATTCAAGGAAAAATAAATTTTGATTTATTGCTTAAATGCGCTCAGAGGTAATTCTTGACTGCTCATATTCAACCCTAATTCGTTGCCAGTTGTACCAGGTTAGGTTAGGTTGCAGTGGCAGTCCCACAAGGGAACACATGTAGGCCAAGCATTGCCCTTTGTGATACCACACAATGAAGATTGATTCTACAGTGGGAGTCCTAAATTTTGCCTAACTCAAATGTATTTAGATTAGGGATCTTTAACGAGTACCTGACATCGTACAGGCTCGGGACCGACGGTTTAACGTCCTTCTCCGAGGGACGACGTGCACAGATTTATTCACCTCCCGCGTGAATAAATCGAGGGCCAGGTGAGGATTGAACCCCGGTCCTATCAGTTTCTGAGATGAGCACGTAACCACTGATCTACCCTGGCCCCCGCCGGTTGTACCAATCAACTAGTGCTTCTGTCATCAGTGTTTAAAAGTAAGCCACCTGAAGCATAATGGCAAAATCTGCTGAGGCTCAACACAACTTCATTTATCTTAGTATTAATATTCCTTTGAATAAATTATAGAAAATTAGCTTTCATAGAAAGCTTAATCTCTATATTTTATAACTTCTTTTTTGTAATCATTTGGTTATGTTTATTTTAATTAAATTCTTGTATGTTTTTGTTTTGTATGCAGTTTTAAATGTGTTTCTATTATACTACGTATACTCGTATTTCAATGCTGACTTACCTCAATTCGGCACTCAATACCGAATCACTTTTACCTCAATCATGCACGAACTTTTGACCCTGAAGGACATACTATGTCTAGCGCAGACTCTACCATTAAGTGACAAACTTTTGGACACAATTTCACCTAAATTGTGTCAACGACTTATACCAATTCGCAAATCCTTATGATAAACAATAACTTATGGTCAAAATGAGAAATGCTGGAGAAAAACCTTCTGTAGAAATACGTTTGTTAGCATGTAAATATGAAATTTTGTGATTACAACTAAATATTTTTTGTCGATATCCCGATCCTTTGCTTTCTCTCACAGACACATCCCATCTACCCCCCCCCCCCCCCCCCACCAAATCCACCCACTCACCTACACACACACACACATAGAAAAAACAATATACCATATCTATTTTACTGATACACAATGGAATCCAAAAGTCATTTTTATTTTAAAAGTAACTAATTTCTATTTTACTCGTAAAACTCTGACTCATAAGGAATACATTTATCCATTGTAGGGTAAAAATCTCATGAAATGGTCTCCACATATAAAAAATTTAATGATATAAACAACGCATTTCGAACACGTAGTGTTCTTCCTCAGGCATTAACTAAAAAATACAATGACACCAGATTTTTTAGTTAATACCTGAGGAATTTTATGGAACGCGTTGTTTATATCATTAAAATTTTTATATGTGGAGACCATTTCATTAGATTTTTACCCTACAATGAGTAAATACCACATAATAACTGATTGCACTACATTAGAATACATTTATACCTTGATATTTCATTTAGAGAGAGTAAATGAAAATGAGAAGAACTATTCTGACAGAATATGTCTAGCTACACTTATCTCATCACATACATATACTTACTGAAAGAAACAAATAAACATGCGTGCGCACTCTCAATTTATATACGAATATCATATTGCAAATGGAAAACACCATTGAAACAGGAACAAGATCAGAGGAGTGCATATAAAAGAAGCACTTCTGTTTCGGGAAAATAAAATCAAATCAACAACACACAGATGTCACATATCAGCTCAAACTACTAGAAAGAACAATCCCTCCGTCCTAACTTCAATTTTATCATCTTTTTACCAACATTTCTCATATTTTTTTAAAACCTTAATGTAATCAAGTATTGAACTATAATGCATTTTTTTTTCATCTATTTTAGTTTTGCATAACTGTATGGAACACTAACACTATCAGGAATATTCCAAAGATGGTTGTAGACAGCCAAAATATATCAATATTTTAGATTAGTTTAATTGAATTGTTAATTTTATTTCATACTACAACGTTCATTAAAAAAATGATATCGAACCACAGTTTTGCTGAAATTATCTACAAACTCTACCTGAAGAGAGAAAATTACTTAATTTTAATTCTAATGTAGTGCAATCAGTTATTATGTGGTATTTACTCATTGTAGGGTAAAAATCTAATGAAATGGTCTCCACATATAAAAATTTAATGATATAAACAACGCGTTTCAACACGTAGTGTTCTTCCTCAGGAATTAACTAAAAAATGCATTTTTTTTAACTAAAGGCATTTTTTAGTTAATGCCTGAGGAAGAACACTACGTGTTCGAAACGCGTTGTTTATATCATTAAATTTTTATATGTGGAGACCATTTCATTAGATTTTTACCCTACAAAATTACTTAAGTTTGAAAAACTGCATAAAAAAAAGATACATGTAATCACGGGCATTGATTTTTAATACATGATATCATTCTATACTATTTGCATATGGTTTGAGAGACTTTAAGTTTTCAAAAAATTGTTTGAAATAGATTTCTATTATAATTGTGTTGTAAGCTATATTAAAGTATAGTAAAATAACATGATTGTAAAAGGTAAATATAAATTCGTGGTTTGTGAGTTGAAATTAATAATAAGAATGGGGGTTCATGCGAGTTGTGCGGAAGGCTAAGTTATGACTTGTCGGCGATCGCTCTCCTAAGATGCCCCACATGCGATTTTCCATCTCGTCTCCTTGACAGAAGCATAATTAATAGTCACGCTTCCGTGACTTCAGCAAAGATTTATTTCTTGCCATCATGCCTTCTTTAGAGCAGTTTTTTTTTTTCACAAATATAATCCAAGAAACCCAATAATTTCTTAAAAAAATAAAAATATCTACAAAAATTAGTTCAACTCTATCAGTTTTATTCATTCCAATATTAACAATTCACAAAACTATTTAAAAAAAAAACTTTAAAATTCTATTATTACAAAATGTACAATATAAACAATAAGTATTTAAATACTAAGGAAAATATTATATTGCTCTTTTTCAAAAGCATGTAACAGGAATGGTAAATCATACTATTTTTATAATCATAATTTACTCTAAATATAACATTATATCAATGACAAAACCACAATAAGAAATGGGAAAACAAGACTAAGATCTTTCAACTGTAACAAGCGGTCTTCGTCAGAGTCAGTGTTCAGTTGGGTTTTTGACTCTGACGAAGACCGCTTGTTACGGTTGAAAGATCTTAGTCTTGTTTTCCCATTTCTTATTCTGGTTTTGTCATTGATTGTTATTTCACGTGTTTATGTGAAACCTTATTATAACATTATATATTCATCTTATATATTCCTTCGAGATGGCAAAAATAAATCTCTTGTTAAAATACTGACAAAGATATATGGACAAAGACTTATCTTTATAAGTTGTTCCTTATAAGTTGTATTTCTATGAAAAGTTTTCTAATGAAACATTTATTGTTATTATTATTATTGCGGGCATGGGTACTTCCGCGCTTACCTACACAAGTTAGGAAAGCACGAGACTCTCGAGTGCCTGTATTGCTCAGCAATAGACGATGAGGAGCACACATTCTTTGCATGCAAGAAATGAAATAGCCAGAGAAGTGATTTGGTGAAGAGAATTGGTATATTCTCACCAGAAACCATTAAGGCCAAAATGATAGAGAGGGCCGATGTATGAAAAATGGTCTCGATCGAGACCAATTTCAAACACTGACCAAGTTTCAAACATTTCTCCGATCAACCAAACCCATGAAAATTGCAAATATGCTAGCCTCACATATGTTAAAGGTTTATCAGAACAACTAAACAGAACAACAAAAGCTAATACTAACTGCAAAATAGCCTACAAAAACACTCAATAATACAGTTTTTTTCAAAACTAAAATCCATCATACCTAACCATAACAAAAGCAATATAGTATACCAAATTAACTGCACAAATTGCAACATGACATATATAGGACAAACCAGTCAGTACTTAGGAAATAGATTGGTACAACACAAAACGGACATTAAGAAAAAGAATATTACATGTGCCTTAGCAAAACATGCCCTCTCTTTAAATCACACTTTTGACCTTACAAATTCCAAAATCATTGACATGGAAGCAGGACCTGGGAAAAGAATAATAAAAGAAATGATACACATACACAAAACTCCTAACACTTGTAATTCGAGGTCTGATATTGAAAAGTTTAGCCATATTTAAACAAACATTCTTTTCCATCACCAGTCACAATAACAATAGTAAATCATTGTAACATGGATGATACCCTAAGTCATAAACTAACCTTTCTTTATGTAACCTTCATATGTTCACCCGCCCTGTTTTGTTGAAATGATAGATGAATATAACAAAATCGTGTTTTTCGTACTTATAACCAATTAATTCTCATGTAACTTAAATAACCATTTGCACACTTTCCAAGGTAAAACTAATTTCCTTTTGTCTGATACTTTGAAATAGATGTGTACTCAACAACTCTGATTATAAAATAACCTTTTGTATCCAACGACCAACGAATATACCCGCGCACTATAGTGCACGTCATAACTAGCAGTTCCAGACCAGAGGCCTTCTACTGCTTGCTTACTGTGCTACTATAACTTGTAATGTCAGTAATTCATGTCAGACATAAGTTCGTCTGTGCAGTAAAGATGTCGTATTCGCGGTCATGTGTTCTTGTTGAGGTCATGGTTTTCTAAGTTTTTAGTCATCAGTTGGAAAAGTAGTCAGATAGTCAGTGGATGAAGTAATTGTTCAGTGAGGTTGAGGAAGGTTGGCGACAGAATTTAGAGTTTGTACAAGGAGGTTTGGATGAGTAGATAGTTTGTTGTCTTCATTGGTAGTAAGTCGAGTGATGTAGCTATCTATGGATTCCATTTTCAAATCATGGTGAATATCAACATTACGGGCGTACCAAGGAGCCCTGGCTATAAGGCGGGCACACTTATTTTGAATAATCTGGATACACGCTTTGTTCGTTGGTGCAGCTCTAAACCAAACGGAGCATCTATAAGTCATCGCTGAACGAAGAACCCCCTTATAGACAAGGTCCTTGACCGAATCAGGAGAATTCCTTGATATGTAAAGAGAATATGGATTACACATCAAGTAAATTCCAAGCTTGGATTTCTTATGGTGGTGCTGCTTGAATGTTAATCTAGAGTCTAAAATAAGACCCAGATATTTTACATGGGTTTGGTAGGGAATGATCTGGTTACCAATGAAGACAGGAGGAGGACGGGGAGAGACACCCTTGCAGAATCGAACATGGGAACTCTTTGTTGGATGTATCTGTTGGTCTCAAAAATTTGTGTAGTTCTCTATGTGAGTTGTAGATTGTTTTCGGTAAATGTATTATAGTTCTTACTCTAATTTTAGCCCTGATGATGATGTACAAATACATCGAAACGTCGACGTAGGAAGGAGTTTATTTTCTTTTATTTGACCTAGCCCTCAATAACAAAACATAGAATAAAATAGAAGAAGTCGAGAACAATTTTTTGAGTTATATATATATATATATATATATAGTTCAATGAAGAAAAAGAAACATAGAGAAATCACTTGTTCAGAGTTCGGTCACCAACCGTCTCTGAACCAGTGCGCTTGGTTTACACTTTATCTCTTCTGAAGATGGTTCAAACCAAAAATTAGAGACTGTAAGTGTGTGCTTTTGATTTCTCTATGTTTCTTGTTTTACATTGAACTATATTTGTCCGTTTTGGATTGTATTTCCAACGAAGAAGTATATATATATATATATAACAATATTTCACATAAACACGTGAAATAACAAGCAATGATCAAACCACAATATGAATAGGGAAAAAAGACTACGATCGTTGAACTTTAACAAGCAGTCTTCATCAGAGTCAAAAACCCAACTGAATAATGTGGTTTGATCATTGATATATATATATATATATATATATATATAATATATATATATATACCTGATAAATGCTAAGGACAGATTACACCTAAAATAAACTGTGACATATAGAAAGAAATTCAACAAAGACTCACTTTTCAATATTTCGAGCGCCGTAAATGTTGTGTTTCTTTCTATGTGTCACAGTTTATTTTAAGTACACTATTAAGGGCACTATTAATATATAAATAAATCGCCATACTATTGTAAGCCCTAAAAGCTCTAATGAATTATGGATAGTTGGAAAGTGTTGAAATAATTCAGTTTCTCATGATAACTGGGTAGAAGGAAACACCTCGAAACCCACTTTGTATTCTGAACCTTTCCTGCTTAGATAAGCAGATATGAGCAATGTCTCCCAATACGGCATGCGCACCACTTCATACTGTACTGCATGACTCGAAAATTAGTTTTAATATTGCTGTTATGAAGTTTTAATAGCTTGTTACCAGAGCAGTAATAACTATTCAACTAGGTTAAGTAAGGTTAGGATAGGATGCAGTGTTAGTCCCTCACAGGGAAACACAAATAGGTGGAACATTGACCCTTTACCCTCCTTTGTGATACCACACAAACAAATCTGCTTCTACATCAGGAGCCCTGAATTTTGACTAACTCAAATGTATTTACAATAGGGATGTTTAACGAGTACCTGACATCGTACATGCTTGGGACCAACGATTTAATGTCTTCTCCGAGAGACGGCGTGTCAGATTTGAAATTTAGAAATTATATGTTTCTAAAATTTTTATGCCAATTTCATGCTTGGTTACCTTTTTTAGAGAGTTTGTCTAATGTCCTACAGGTTCTTCTCAGTTGTTCGGTAAATAAAAAATCAACTGGCCCAAACTTTCCTTTCATAAATACACATTCTGACACTATTTATATCTAACACTATTTAATTCACTAACCTTGATTATATCTAACCTTGATTTATTCACTTCCCCTGTGAATAAATCAAGGGCCAGAGTGATTAAAGATAATTAACCAAACACATATTAAAATCAATATAACTCATTAATATAGTATTAAAATATGTTAATGTTTCAGTGTGATAGTATTCATTACTAACAAAATAAAAAAACATATAAGTTTACTACTCGTCTTGCTTCCTCAAAGTAGAATTATATTAACTTTATATTAGCTGGCATTGTTATTTTGATTTATTTTAAATTTATTTATGTACTGTGAATGTGAGTGTTTTTCTGATAAAAATGGTTCAGAATTTTTGAAAAGGCCAACAAAAGCCGAACCCGGGAGTCTGTGTCTGGAGAGAATCTGAGTCAGTCAGTAGTCTAGATGAATATTCTTCATAAATCTACTGTTTATGTAACAAGGAAGTCGTAGATAAAGTTAATCAAATTGTTCTACTAATTTCAATTATAACTTTATTCATACATATAATGTGATCTGAATACATATAAACTATAATAAATAATTAAAATAAGAAAAACATCATAAAACTAATAATAACTAACGATAATATTTCACACAAAAGTCATACCTCATTTCGATACCAGTTACATAGCTTGTGTATTAGTAAAATTATTTAATGTACAGGTGGTTAAAAAAATAGTATTATACCTCGCACATTTGAATATATAATATCGTATATATATAGTCGCTCCACAGGTAGACAACGACTGGAAACTCGAGAAACTTATCAACAAGCAAGCTTCAGCTAATTATGGTCTAATTTTTAACAATGTTCGTATACAGGAAGGACTGCTACCAAAATTTACGAATATATATTCAGAGAGCACTATTAATATATAAATATATTAATATTTTATGTACTCATCCTTTAAATATATCCTTTTAATATAATTTATTATAATTATCCTTCTTCGTATATTACTCGTACGTAAAATCAATCAATACTGGTATAACAGGCTGATCAATCAAGTAATTTATAAATAAAAATAATTAACTGACCACCAGTGCATTTTTTTCTAACTTAAACTGTTAGTTTTCTTGTCACTTAATGCAGTAAATCTTTAAACAATAATGATTACATTCACCCTCTAAAGTCATACGCATGTGAGTGTTACCAGTCACTTATAATATCCTTGTTGCTAATTCTTTAATTTTTTATTATATTTGGTTTTATTATACTTGTCTCTTCCATATTTGTCAGTTGGCTGTTTTTTTTTTTTAAAAAATGTAGACGTTTGAAAAGTTTGTTTGTTGTGTTGTATTCCAGTTGGTTCTGTTATCTTTATTGTAACATTTCTATAAACTGGAAAATAAACTTATGACTCTCGTTATTTTAGACTTTCATTAAAAGGAAAACAAAAGAAAAACAAGAACATTAATGCTTCTCATGCGTAGTAGATCATACGAGAACCGGTGTATTGAACATGGTATGGACGTTAGCCAACATGAAGATCACTTGGGGGCAATACTGCTGTCCTCTTGCATCTTTCTTGAATTATAGACGAATTCAAGAAACGCAGTTCTGTGCTTTTTTAAAGTGTTTCTGTATGTGGATTCCACGAACTCACCCACAATAGATTCATATTCAAAACACTCTCTGGCATATCTGGGGCATACCTCTAAAACATGAGCTACATTCTCCTTTGGAGCCCTACAGATGCATCTTCTATCTTCCCTCTTCTTGAATCTGGAAAGGTATGCCCCAAAGTCCCCACGTCTGGAGAGAATCTGAGTCAGTCAGTAGTCTAGATGAATATTCTTCAGCCTCACTCTCGATGATGCTGGCTGTTCCATCCAAATCTTTGAAACGTTTATTCCATGTGGCATAATTATATAACATTCCTTTTTTATTTTGTATGACATTTTTATATAAAGTATTCACCAATAAAACTAATAATTTAAATCTCGTATTGTTTTAGTTTACTGGCATAAAGAAGTTATAAACTCTAGTATTGATTTAGATTTAAGATAGGAAATACTTTTTTCAGCTGTAGATTAAGAGTCATTTGAGTGCAGAATTCTGTTCGTATCTCCCAGTTCTTGCAGAGGATTTCTTTTCATTCACCAATTCAATTTGTTACCTCCCATCCCGCCTCCTGCCGATTAAATTGAACCTCATTTCCCACTCTCTTCCTTTTTTTTTCATAAATATTCATTTCTTTTTTACATTGCTAATTTTTCATATCTATATTTAAATTGTAACGCTACAACAATATGTTTTGAAATTCATTTTATGCCTTATATCATAGGAATTGCGTTAATATAACAATTAGCGTATATTAATATTAATATTAATTCTAACGTAGTTCAATCACTTATTATGTGGTATTTACTCATTGTAAGGTACAATTATTAACTAAACATAGTAAAGAACATTTCAACATGGATTTATAGAGTATTATATAAAACAGTGTAGGGTAAAAAGCTAATGAAATGGTCTCCACATATAAAAATTTAATGGTATAAACAATGCGTTTCGAACACGTAGTGTTCTTCCTCAGGCATTAACTAAGGGTGAGTGTCTATGGCACAGCAGTTTGACAACGGTTTGAAACGCATTGTTTATACCATTAAATTTTTATATGTGGAGACCATTTCATTAACTTTTTATCCTAAAATTATATTAATGTCTTACAATCATCTAAATTTAATATAATTAGTTGTGATATCCGTAATTGTGTGGTATTTACTCATTCGGAGGTAAAATGGATAAAAAAACAAAAGTCTCCACACATATGAAGTTTTATTCAACAACAACAACGCGTTTTGAACAACGCGTTACAAATTTTGTAACTGATTATATATAATTTGTATTATAGTGTCTTCCTGATGATGAACACAAAGTGTTCAAAACGAGTTGTTGTTGAATGAAACTTCATTTGTGTGGAGAATTTTGTTTGTTTATCCATTTTACCTCAGAATAAATTTAATATATTTTTTATTACACCATTTTTACTTTACTATAAGTAAAGTATAGTGATCGTGAAAAAATTCGATCTCGAGATTTTGACGGAATTACATGTTTTGAGGTACCAGAAGTCGTTTTATGAGGTTTTTACGATGATGTCTGTGTGTTTGTGGGTGGGTGGGTGGGTGAGTGTGTTAGCATTGCTTGTTACCACGCTACGGTCCAGAATCTTTGATGGATCAAGTTGATATTTTACACAAAAATGGGCCCCATAAAGACGAAGATCCCTATTGTTTGGAAAGAATTATGCATGATGGGAAAGTCACTTTTTTTGCCAAAAACCGTTTTTTTTTAAACATTTATTTCTCTTAAACTGATAACCCTAGAGTTTTGAAATTTTGACATTATCTTTGAGGTTACATATGAAACAAAAGAAAAATATATTCAGAATTTTAAATCAACAGGAATTATTTTTTTTTCAATAAAATGTAAAAATTTTGACTAATAATTCAATCTCAAACCTTGTGAGAGCGATACAAGCCATACTGTTTGACGGATCAAAATGAAACTATGCCTAAAAATAGAATATTATGTTGAGAATGAGTTGAGATGATTTTTTTTAAAATTACATTCGCTAAAGAGGCGTTAGAGTACGATTTCTGTTTTTTTGACGCTAAACGGCTCATTAAAAAATAATGCAAATTTGACCAAAAATGGAACAAAAAATTAGCAATTCATAAAAAAAATCATGAAGTTTTCATTACGGGAAAGAGCAATAACGCTATAAAAACTGTTTGTTTATCCTAGACTGAGAGATCACCTGCTATACTTGTCGAATTTTTTATATTTTTTTACATTGTTTACATTGACTTAGAAATTTTTTGAGCGAATCCACTGAGATAAAATTGATATTTATAAAGGAAAAATTTAAATAGTTTATTGACTTATACTAGATGTAAGAGGAATAATATTTTTATATGTAAAAAAATCACCACCAATAAACATAAATAAATTACCTTTGTCTTCCATGGCATGATGGATTTGTCTCATAAAATGCTTTAATAAATCTATATATTGCACTCTTGAGCAAAACGTAATATCAGTTACAATTACATTATCATTGTGAATTGTAGTAACTTTCCATGATATTAAAATGTGAGGAATGGACTCTTTCCTCAAGAAAGAGGACTTATGTTTGTTGAGAAATATCCAGTTTTTTTACTATTCTAGTCTTATAGTTCATATTTATTATTTTCAAAAATTAGATGCTACCAACTATAAAAGATTTAAATTATATTGAATAGCTGGCTTTGACTTCGATTTGAGTATGTAAACTGGCTAATTACTAATATATTATTTCTCAATATACATTCATAGCAAACTTATAACAGAGTACAGGAGGCAGGAAAAGGATAACACTCACTCAGAAAAAATTCGATATATGTTATTTGACAAAGGGGAAGGAAAATGATCTTATTAAATACTAAGAAGCCATAAAATTCCCAGTATAATAATTCTATAAACAACCAAAAATGTAAAAGGTAATTCAAAATTGAAATCTTTCGTTTAGAGATTAATAAATGTAATTATCGTACATCTTTAATTATAAATCATCTTAAAACAACATTTTTTCTTCGCTGTTTATGAAGTTTTTCCGAGAAAAAAAGGGTATTTTCCTGTTTTAAATATGAAAATTTTACTTTAATATTCAGTGTAGAAGGATGTCAAGTAAACGATGTAAGTATTACTTACGTAAGTATTACAATATCCACTGGCTATTGTATGTTTAGTTAATATTTATAAAAGAAACACTGATAGAAGGGGACTATTTTAAAATGAGATAGTTTAGACGGCATGTGATTGGTGCACCGGTAGAGCTAAGTCATTCTAAAAAGGCGCTAATACACTCCTATTTTAGTCCTCCGCGTTCTTCCTATAGCTTTCTAACTGTTTTAACCTCTCTATAGTTTATTGTGTATACCAGTTAATTCTTTTAATAATACTTCAAATAGTAAGTACATATTTTAACTTATTTTTGTATCCTTAATGATTACTTAATTAGTCTAATACTAAATATTATTTCTTTCATATTAGCAATTAAAACGATTCCACAAACTAGATAAACCAAAAGAAACAGTACACATAAAAGATTTCACAAAAACTTACTATTATATTTGGACTGCCTCGTAGAAAGATGTAATTTACTACAATGAAGAGCGACTTTTATGTGTGATGTTTCTCTGGAATTATTTTCATAAAAATATATCAAAATAATTAATTAGTTCTTAAATAACTACTACTAATACATATAATAAAGCATTCAATAAATTTATTTTTAGTTAATTTATGTTATTTTGAGCCTTATAGACTAAATTTGTTATAGTGAAAACAAGTAAAAATACTTAACAGTAGATTATTTAAATTCTTAAAGTAGTAGTAGTAGTAGATTAAATTTATTACCTTATATTTACAAAATTAAGGGTATGTTCATCGGTGTTTCCTAACCAAACATATATTTTCTAATGTTTTCCATTCATACAACTTTTAAGTTATATTAAATTTGATTTGAGTATGTAAAATTGGTTAATTACTGATATATTTTTTCTCAATATCTATTTACAGCAGCGTTATAACCGAATATAGCACAAAGGAAAAGTTACTTATGTTATGTATGGTGTTAAAAGCTACTGGTTGTTGACTTTTTTGTGTTTATGAATCTTATGATCTTTGAGTAATATTGAATTAAGGGGAATGAACTCCTTAGTTTTATTTTACCAAACAGATACTAATTTAAGCTGATTCTAAGGTGATTAGATGACTGACTTTTTCAGAATCAGGTCCTCAGCTAAATATGACTACCTAATGACTTCACGTTATACAATACCTCAGACAATGCAAAGCCGGAAGACCATACGACCATGAATGTGACTCCTTCCATATTCGTGAAGGACGTCCTGACAGACTGACGTCCCATCCCCGTCCTTAACAATGATTTCTGACCTTAACAAAAAATGCAGGATGAGAATTTAGCAGTAGTGGTCCTCTGGTCCAGGACTGCTAATTACGACGTGCACTGACGTGCATAGAATATTCGTTGGTCTTGGATATCCATTGGCTATAGTAACAAAAGTCATTTTCTTCTGTAACAGATTATTTCGTAACACGATATCGTCACTTTGACTTTACAAAAGTGTTATTACTGCTGTGGTAATGCAGATGATATTATATCCATCAATATGTGATATACGAAAATGAGGGCATATATTGTTAAGTGAATCAATCAGTATCTGTACTACCTACATGAATGAAAAAGTAATAAACATCTCCCATTTAGACATTTATATTATGTCTACATGGTACATTATCTACTCAAGAGGTTTGATATTATATTTACTTATTGTAAAGTTGAGTGCAGACCACTCCAGATTTTTTTTTTATATTTATTGGGTGATTTTTGGCTTATCAGCAAACATTTATCCATCTTATCTATTGTATCTTTAAATTATAGTGGTGATGACAACAAATATGTTTTGAGAGTTTTTCAGATGATTTTCACTTTTTTCAGGGTCACTGAATCCTCGATGATTATGTGGGACTATGTGGGTATCTGTATTCGACGTTTACGTCAAACCCTTTGATATCTGTAGTAATAATCAGCAGACATGTATGTTGTTCTAGGCGTACAAAACGAATTTGTTGTTTAGTATTATTAAGAAATAGTGAAGCAATCTACATTATACCGAAACTGATATTAATTTTAATCCGCTCTTTTGGTGGTCTAAAAAGCGTAAAGTTTTTGTTAATTACTCGTTCAACACGAATATTTTATCATAAACATTCATGAATACTAGAAAAGATAATATTGCTGGAATAAGAACAATTATTACGTGTCACCCGTTGACACTTTTTTCAATGCTACCTCATTTCAAACATTATTCTATATCATACTTTTTTTCCATAGTAATCCTATTTAAACAAACTTTGATACCACACTAAGCTTATTTAAATGTTCCATGTTTATAAAAGAATCTCTTTTTAAACAACACTGGATTTTCAATAACGCTACACGATTGAGCTTGATTTTTCAATAATAACTCTTTCTAAAGTCTGATTTTAACAAAAAAATTATACTTTCTGAGGTAAAATGGATAAACAAAGTTTTCACACAAATGTAGTGTGAAGTGAAATGTTTTCACTGGACCAACCCTTCAGCGCCACATCCTTGGTGTCTTCCTGATGATGAACACAAAGTGTTCGAAACGCGTTGTTGTTGTTGTTGTTGAAACTTCATTTGTGTGGAGACTTTTGTTTGTTTATCCATTTTACCTCAGAATGAGTAAATATCACACAATTACGGATTGCACAACTAATGATTTCAAAAACATTATATTATTGGTGCATTTTTAAGATTAACCAAACTATAAACCAAAGATATAGGCAAAATAATAAAAATATGAATATAATTCCGTTTCCTTCTATATTTATTAAATTAAATTATTTCGTTTTTAATTATCAATATTTATTCTTTTACCATAAAAATATTTATAACGTTTTTGAAATAATTCAATTTGTAAAGTTTTTCAGGTGTGGGTTTTGAGTTCTTGTTTAGAGTTACTTCGGTGATGTGTAGGTGAGTGACAGAAAGTGTGTATGGGTGAAAGTGTTTTGTGAGTATACAACGAAAAGAGTTTGTGAACACACTCCAGTTCACACCACCTGACGAATACATTGATTTTACGCTAACAAAAAAAGGCTCAAACATTTGGGTCATATTTGTCTCATGAAAATTTCACATTATTGCCGAGATATATTTTCAGACATCATTAATTCCACATAAAATACTACTTCAAGGAAGTTAAATGTTTTTGTTATTATGAAACCAATATTAGTATAAAATCAAAATCATTTCAGAATTTATAGATACAAGAAAAGCTTATTGTTTATCAAAAATGTAGAAATATTAATTTATAATTGAATCTGAATGGTCGTTACAACACCATACTGGCCAGACTGTAAGCTTTCTTATAATTGAATCATACAAACATATTGAACATATAAACATATTGAATCATACAAACAGCACGTTTGGTGAAGTTAAAAACTGTTTCTCTTCATGGGTAAACAACATTTACTTTGTTTGTTAGTTTGTATATCAATTATATCAATGATCAAACCACAATAAGAAATGGGAAAACAAGACTAAGATCTTTCAACCGTAACAAGCGGTCTTCGTCAGAGTCAAAAACCCAACTGTTCAGTTGGGTTTTTGACTCTGACGAAGACCGCTTGTTACGGTTGAAAGATCTTAGTCTTGTTTTCCCATTTCTTATTGTGGTTTGATCATTGATTGTTGTTTCACGTGTTTATGTGAAATCTTTTTATCAATTATATATAATTAATCCATGTTTTGTGTACGCTTCACAAAATTATATCCTATGTGAACATAAAAACTAAAAATAATATATAAAGAATTATTAATATATAAATAATTGTGAGATATCATTCAAGGGGATGTGAGACATCATTCGAGGGGGTGTGAGACATCATTCAAGGGGGTGTGAGATATCATTCGAGGGGGTGTGAGACATCATTTCAAGGGTTGGGAGACATCATTTCAGGTCGTTTGAGAAATCATTCAAAGGGGTCTAAAACATCATTTGAGGGGGTGTGATACATCATTTCAGGGGTTGGGAGACATCATTCCAGGGCGTTTGATACATCATTTCAGGGATTGGGAGACATCATTCCAGGGCGTTTGATACATCATTTCAGGGGTTGGGAGACATCATTTGAGGAAGTGTGATACATCATTCCTGGGGGTGTGAGACATCATTCCTGGGGGTTCGATATATCATTCAAAGAGGTCTAAAACATCATTCGAGGGGGTGTGAGAAGCAGTGCTGAAACTTTAAAAAAATTCCTTAGTTCAAAGCAATTTCAACACTTTCAAGGATAAGACTTATTTTAAAGAAATTCTCAAAAGCTTAGTTCGATAACGTCATGATAAAACTATGTTAACAGCATTACATTAAAAAAAATATTATTTTGGATTTTATTATTTTGTAGATATTTTAAGAGAGCAATTTTTTTCACTTATGTTCAAATGTTAATCTAGAATAACCTGTTTTATTCCCATATTACAAAATTAAATTCCATTCTATGCTTTACCAAACTAGTTTCTAATTTTACTATTTTCAGATATTTTCAACAAATCTTATCATTTTATTTAAAATCAACGTGAAGTTTATTTAAATATCAACCAGTAAAGTTTTTTTCTAAATGTCTGTTTTTCTTTTAGATTCTGGTTTACTAAAAGTGAAATATATATCTTCTTTTGATAAAGTTATGTATGAGTACATTATAATTGTATGATAATTGTACATGATAATTTAAGATCCGTTCATTTTAAAAAGATGAGTAAATATCTTTGTAGTTATTATTATATGTAGTTTTGTTATTATCACAAACGTTAGTAAATGTTGGATAAAGAAATGGAAGACCCGATCAATATAATGTTGAAAAGAAATGTTAGTTAGATTTGCAGAGAAATTAAGATCCAGTAGCAAGCTAGCCTAGGGGATATCCACTGATAACATTAACTCTGATTCAACTCAGTGTTATTGAGTTTCTGTCAACAGAGTATTCATATCAAATAAATGATAGTGTCCCAAATCAACACTACTCAATCAGATTATCAATGCAACTTACTTTAGCAGTTAATTAGTTTAAGGTTTACTCCAATGTTTTATTTTTATAGTTAATCAAAGTTAAAAACAAATTTGTATATAAGAATTATGTTACGGAAGCAGTGTCGTAGCAATGGGGGTGGGGGAGGGGGTCTGCTCTAGGTTGCATTAAACAGCGAGCGGCATTTTGAGGTAGTAAAAATAGAAAATTGAAAAAAATATAAAATAACAAAAAACTAACAAAAACTGTGAAATTATATACCAAAATATTTTTTAGGGTCGTAACTGTTTTAATGCTTGATGTTTTTTTTTTAAATATCCATTTATTTAGCATGCTTCATATAAATATTACATGCAATAAAATCTATTTAGCAATAAAATACATTACATTAAGATTAAATTAAACCTTCCCTTATTTTAAATTAAACATTGACATACATCTATCTAAACATACACTATCGATGTTGTATGTTTGATGTGTGTAATATAATGTTTAAACGGAATTCAACTAATAATTGCAAATTAAAAATAAATTTATTTAAAATTTTTAAAAATTGGATTTTTAGGGGGGGTTGAAAGTTTATTATATTTGTATGCATAGGAAACTGATTCAATTTTATTTTTTTTTTTATATGTATAATTTGAATTATACGTTTTTATTTTGAAAAATCTTTGATTTCCTTAAGGATGACTGAATATGTATATGAGTAATGTAATAAGCTGAAAGTCAGGGTACTAATAACAGCAGTCTAAAAATTAGAACTTGGATGGTAATTCCATGAAAATTTAATGAAAGTTTATCAACTGACTTGTTGGTGTGGTGGGGGGTGGATGGGGGCTCCTTGCTACGGTGGAAATTCATGCTCGATACGGGAACGTTAATAGCAAGTGCGTACAAAAAGGCCTTCCTTAATAAATACAGAGCCTCATTCCTCGAGTACGTTTACGACATAGGAAGAATGAAAAGAGTGCTTGCATTCCCGTTAGTGACCCACGGGAGTCGAGTAAAATGAAAGCTCCCCTCCCCCTTTTTCCCTGCTGGTAAGGTAAAAAGTTAAGTATCAGGCAAATTGTTTTTTTTTTCTCAATTTGAGCACGCTGACCTGATACTGTAAATTTGTAAATTTACTCAAACTAAGGTTTGAGTTCAATACTACGAGGCCTCAATAGTATTGAACCCATAGGTATTGAAGCCTGATGGGGTTCAATACCTGGGGTAGGTATTGAACCCCAGATCTACCAGTTCAAAGGCAAGCACGCATGCTACTGGGCTACCTTGGCCCCCGAATTCATTTAAAGTAGGGATCATTAAACGAGTACCTGACATCGTACAGGCGTTTAAGAAAAGTTGTGCACATATGTATTTGACAGAACTATATTAAATATATACGTATTATCATAATACAGTACAAAAGAAAACAAATACAATCCAAAGATATCAAGATAAACGTATATTCTTCATTCCTATTCTTCCCCACAGTTGTTATCCAAAATAAACACAAGAAAGTAATAGATCAAAGTTATGAAAGGCAGAAAACTCTTAAGTCAAATAAACGTTGAAAGGCCTGCTTCCATTTATAAATAATTCATTTGACTTTTAAGGTTTCTTCAAATATTCATACTTTATCCTACAATTTCTACCATTATATTTTTTTCTTGAACCTTTGACTTGTAATTTTCTGGCTCATATCAATATAGAGATTTTCAAGCTTTACTAATCCTATTTCCTTGTTCTTCTTTATATTAGCTACTGATCTTATTTTTCTGTCTTAAACGAATATTAATAAACGGAAATAAATTGCGGAGTAAAAAGAAAATAATTTAGTTTTTACATGTACAAGTTCAATAATCTAAACATTAGGTTTCAAACACCTTGAAATCTTCTTCAGGTATAAAACTAAAATGTAAAATTATTTAAGAGATTTATTAACCTAGTATTGTAGTATTAAATAAATAGTACAAATTAGAATAAGAATAAGGATACATAGCCAAGCTTTCAAATATTCCTAGATTTTGCCTTTAAAAAAGATTTTAAATAAAATTGAAACGTCGGTAATGAGAATTTGATTGAAAGTGGAAGAAACTGACCGCATAGCGATTTATCGTTTTTAGTTATATATTATATATATATATTTTGTTAAAGGATCTGAGTGTCATGGCTATGCAATAGAAGGGTAATTAGAGTATAATTTATAGACACCACTAAGAGAAAGGGATTGATGAACTATTTTACAGGATAACGAGGACTTTTAGACACCTGAGTTTCCGTAACTTTGTTTTATAACCAGTGTTTTATTCTATTTCAGCTATTCTGAGGATTGATAACTAATAAATGGCATCACACAATATGTCCTTTTTGTATAAGAGCTATTTAGGTTGAATGCATGGCTGACGATTTGATTTCGTTTTTTTCTTTTTTATTATATTCCAATCCTCGACTAATTTTCACTTGATTGTTAATTTAGCTGTTTTTCTTTACTATAAGTATAGTATAGTGATCTTGAAAAAATTGGATCTCGAGATTTTGACGGAATTATATGTTCTAATGTCCCCAAAAGTCGTTTTATGATGTTTTTGCTTTTATGATGTTTTATGAATTTATGAAAGACACCTCCCATTTAAATGTTTACATAATGCTTAAATGAGACATTTTATATTATAGACCCAAGAAGATTGATATAAGTTTACTTATAAAAAACTTGAGTGCAGGCCACTCCAGATATTTTTATGCGTTTTACTAACGATATGTTTTAGTTGCTAGTATTCTGGTATGTACCAGTACAATCCCATTAATTTCTTGTTGGATCCATAAATTGTTTCTTACCTATCTAATATTGTTACCAATTACTGCCTGATATTTAATATTACACCTAATGGCTTAAGGATGTAAATGACCTTATCTAGTTTGCCTTAATCTTTGGGTGTCAGTTACTCAATTAGATATTATCTCATCCCTTCAACTTACTTATCTGAAATAATTACATACCTCTCTACCCTTATCAGTGGCATAGCAAGATTGTGGGTCAGGTTGGGGGGGGGGGGGGGTATTTTGAGAGAGTAAACATAGAAAATAGAAAAAAATAATAAAAAACTTACAAAAAAGAAAAATAAAGTCTTATTTTTCTTTGTAAAATAATTTGTAATGTAATACTTAGTTTTTCTGTGTAAAAATTTACACTCCTGCCTATGAAAAAGGTTTTTAATAAAGACCAAAACGTTGGCAATGAGAGTTTAATTTGAACCTGAAGAACTGACCGAGTCCCCATCAACTATAGTTTTGTATATATATATATATTTATAAAGACTTCACATAAACACGTGAAATAACAGTTAATGATCAAACCACAATATGAAATGGATATACGAGTACAAGACTAAGATCTTTCAACTGTAACAAGCGGTCTTTTTTTTTGACTCTGGGTTTTTAACTCTACCGAAAACCGCTTATTACAGTTGAAAGATCTTAGTCTCGTTTTGCCATTTCATATTGTGGTTTGATCATTGATATATATATATATATTTGTAAATGTTGGTAGCAGTCCTTTCTTGACACAGACGTTATTGAAAATGACACAAAATTTAGCTGATACCTGTTTCGTAACAAGTTTCTCAATTTTTCTAAATAACACGAATTATCAACATTCATCATCAGAACGAAAAGTTATCATGACATTCTTCATCAACCAGATAATTCACCCTAGAAGTTATTCACAACATGATGAATGTTGTTCTTTCAAATCATGCCGACTATAGGATATGTACTTCATTGTGTAGACGAAATAACGAGAGTGCTATTTAGAAAAATTGAGATACATGTTAAGAAACAATGCATCAGCTAAATTTGATGCATTTTCAATAATGTATATATTATATACCAAATTATCGCAATAACACGGGATATTAATATTCGGACAACTTACCACAAATGACTATTTCTAATGTAATAGAGAAAAATACTGTCAATGATGCCAATCGTCATCAACTTTAAATCAAAATCCATAACCTACCTGCACTTGTATTCACTTGCTCTCTGATGATGTGAAAATTGAAAAGACTCAGAGCGATTATCTTCAATCATTTGTGGTGAGTTACCTGAATATTTATATCACGTGTTATTGTGATAATTTGTAAATATATATATATATATATATATATATATATATATATATATTTCAAAGTACATAAAGAAACGTAGAGAAATTAAAAACACACACTTACAGGGGTCTCCAACCGTCTCTGTATCAGTGCGCTTGGTTTCCCTTTCTTATCTCTCCTGAAGACGGTTGAACCGAAAATTAGAGACTGTAAGTGTGTGTTTTTAATTTCTCTACGTTTCTTTATGTACATTGAACTGTATTTGTCCATTTCGGATCGTATTTTCATCAAAAAAGTGTATATATATATATATATACATGCTTTTTTGAACACGACTGAGTAGTTCCTGTCTATAAACTCCTTCTCAAGAACCTCGACTTGGCTAGAAACAGATTTTGCGTTGGGAGAACAACGGATGAAATAGTCAGCGATTCTAGTCGATGTGTTTCGATCACTTTCCGTAATTATCGTCAGAATATCAATCAGGGGGAGAGTGGATGTAGGTCTTATACGTTGTAGAGGCTGCAAAATTCTAGCTAATGGGATGTTAACAGCTGTTTTTAGGCAATTCGAAGTTCTTGAGAAGAAGCTTATAGACAGGAACTACTCAGTCGTGTTCAACAATGTATGCATATCCGAAGGACAGCTACCAAAATACACTAATATATATATTATTAAAACACATTATGAAATGAAAAAAAAAAGACTCAGTTCTTTCAACCTTAACACAAGCAGTCTTCCAACTCTCCAACTGACTCAGTCGTGTTATTGACTCTGACGCAGACAGCTTCTTACGGTTGAAAGATTTTGGCCCTAACCCCACGTTCATTTCATGTTGTAGTTTGATCATGGATATACATATGTATATATAGATCTTGGCCTTTCCCCCTCCCACCATTTCATATTGTACTTTGATCAGTGATATATATATATATTGATATATATGATCATTGATATATATGTCTATATATATGATATATATATTGATATATATGATTATTTATATATGTGTCTATATAGATCTTGGCCTTCCCCCCTCCCCTCATTTTATATTGTAGTTTGATCATTTATATATATATGTCTATATGTCTATATGTCTATATATGTCTATATAGATCTTGGCTTTCCCCCTCCCCCCCATTTAATATTGTAGTTTGATCATTAGTTGTTATTTCACGTGTTTATTGTTAAATCACTTGTGAAGTTAGAGAGGCTTATGATTTAATCTGCTTCATGGGAAGCTGAGTGGGCAGGCAATAAACTAAGTGAAGTAACAGAGCGGTGAGGTGGCCTTAATGAAATATCTAGCAGGCATGAAGTAGCCGATGAGGCTTATTTACACAACCCTCTTCAGCTGACCAATCAGCCGACTTTCAATATTTCTCAGCAATAATAATAATAATAATAATCCCTCAAATCAAACTTTGATTGATTTCTGGCAAATTAAGAGCTTTCAGAAGCTACCATAGTCTTCACAAAAATAAAATATCGAGATATATATATATATAAAATGATTTCACATAAACACGTGAAATAACAATCATTGAACAAACCACAATATGAAATGGGAAAACAAGACTACGATCCTTCAACTGTAACAAGCGGTCTTCGTCAGAGTGACCCAACCAGAGTTACCTAACCATCAGTTGGGTTTTTGACTCTGAGGAAGAGTGCTTGTTACGGTTGAAAGATCTTAGTCTTGTTTTCCCTTTTGATAATATATACACAAAGGTATTGCTTTCTTGATCACAACTACCTAATAAATATTTTCATTCTTCTCGGAATATGGTGAGGGTTAATTATTTGAAATCACCTCTTTGCCAACGTTTCGTTTTTATTTTAAGACATCCTCAGGACTAGAACCCAAAAATAATGGCAAAAAGATGATTTCAAATAAATAACCCTGACCAAATTTCGAGAAGAGGGAAAGTATATATATATATATATATATAAAAAGTTATCGGGACTCTGTCAGTTCTTCAGGATCAAATTAAACTCTCATTGCCAACGTTTCGGTCTTTATTTAAAACCTTTTTTATTGGCAGAAGTAGAAATTTTGAAATTTTTATTATTTATTTTGAAATTTTAAATTCAATATTTATACTTCTGCCTATGAAAAAGGTTTTAAATAAAGATAATTATTTTACTTTGTTTTGTGTACATACTTTTATTTACCTTTCTTAAATCTTTATTTTGGATTATTACGAGTTATTATTATTGTTATTATATTAATTAATTATATTATTATTATTATTATTAAACAGTTCCACGCTAGGTCCTAGGTGAAAAAGGGGGTGTTTTAGTTGGTAGTCTGGTTTATACTGGGAGCCCAGCACTGTCTGCGTAAATGCATTTCACCTCCTAACCAAAAAAAAAAAAAAAAAAAAAATATTATAATTATTATTATAGAGCCTTTTCTGGAGATAAAATATTGTATGCGCCTCGAAAATAATGAGATGTGATTCCCTCGCAATGTTATCTAACTCGACTTTACCTCGGGAGTTGATCATCATTGATGCCTTGGCTACGACTAAGGATTTGTTAGCCTTAATTCCTTTCGCGTTGCCTCAATAATCAACTAAAACACTCAGGAGATAACAGACCTTATTATACCCTAGGTGCATAAATATCTATTATGGCTTATTATTGGTTAATAATAACAAATTATGCACTTGATATGTTCAGGAACTACGAAAGCAGTGTCAAGACTTCGCTACTGCATTACTTGACCACACAAGGAGCTCTTACGAACTCGAAGTCCTACTCAACCACGACCCTAGGGGCCCAGCCTTTGAGCACGGGGAACGAATGCACCTGAACCGGCTTAAGTTGGCCATCAAGCTTCGCCAGAAAAAGGTATTATGATGACCTTTCAAACTCACTGCTTGATTTAAAAACTTTCACTGAACTTGAAAACCCATTATAGACCGTGACTGGGCTTTACCCCAACTAGTAGCGAAACCAGTATCTTTTACATGATTTCTTTGAAAACAGTAACGATAAATATAATTTATACATGTTAATTAGTAATTATACAACTTTTTGTCTATGATTTTCAATCTTTATCCGCAATTATAAAAACGAAAAAAGTGTTAAACAATTCTATACTATATGCATATTTTTAATACCACTGAGGTTAGTATGACTTATATTAGAAATAGGTAAAACCGTCATACCTCGTAAGATGATCCTGGAGTTGGAGCGCTTTCGGACGTTGTCCATCTTCGGTCGCAACAAACCTTCTAAGTTGTCAAATAAAATATAAAAATATATTAAAAAAATATAAAAAAACCCAAACTAGATAATAGCTAAAAGCCAAAAAAATCAAAATAACTAAATAAAATAAAAAATAATAATAATAATAATATAATAATAATAATAATAATAATATAATATAACCCCTATATAACAGCTCAGTAGGTTTGTTGCGATCGAAGATGGACAACGTCCGAAAGCGTTCCAACTCCAGGATCATCTTACGAGGTATGACGGTTTTACCTATTTCTAATATAAATTCTATACTACATTCATTACTTATGCAATCTGTAATAGTGTAGGTTTTACTCATATTGGGGGATTTCAAGAATTATGTTTCCATACAAAACTGTTTTATATGAAACTAACAACACGTTTCGAACCTTTAGTGTTATTCTCCAGGTTAACATTTAACCTGACAAAAATATAATATCTAACAGAAATGACGGATTGCCACCAAAGTGTGACCACTCCTTCCCGTTATAAGTCCTCGCTAATCGTAAATACCAAATTACAATCACTTTTTAATGAAAATACAATGACGTCATTTTCGTTTTATTTACCACAGTTAAAAAGCTATTTTATTTTCAAATAATGACTTCAATCTTTCACTCAATCTGTTCCCATTTTTCTGACATGCAATTTTCATCTAAATAAAGCACAACAAAAACTTATTGCGTATTTTATATATTATATATTTGCTTTCTTGATAATCTGCTCAAAAACAGTCAAATATAGTTTTTTGTTTGTTGTTTTTTTATTCAATGCATGCTTCATCTTTAGTTTGTACAGTGGTCATAACAAATAATTTAAAGAAACTGAGATGTAAATGGCAAAAATATGGAGCCTCTGGCTAAAACGTTAGAAACCAACACATGGGCTCGAATCCACTAACAATTTGTTGTTTCTTAGTTTTTTCGATTTTGTGAAATTTATTGGATATGTCGTTATAAACCGTAAATATTGATACATTAATAAAAAAAAATGATAAACTCTCTTTTACATTATTTTTCATACGTTATATTTAATCTTGATTAATTTACGTTAATACTTCTATTCTTACGTTAAACAACTTAAGAACAGAACAATTATTAACATCTTTATTAACAAATATACAACTGCGCGTATTCTGCGTAACAGGCATACATAGTAATAGATTTCACAATAACATCGATCCACATGAGCAAAGAATGAAGCCCACCTGAGAAATTTTACATCTTTAAATTTTGACCTTTTTGCATCAAATAACGTCATAACATTATTTGATGTTAACTTTGACAATGCATGCGTAAAACATTATAAAATTAAAAATAATGTAATGTTAATATCATTTATTAACATAAATAAATGATATTAATCAATATCGTTTATTAATTAATAATTTATTAGATTATTTTATAGATCTAACTATTAGATTTATAATTTAATCAAATAGTTAGAATATAAATATATGTATGTATATTCTAAATATTCCATATATTTATTATCTCATATAAATATATGACATGATACTAATTATGTCATATATTTCTCTTTCATTTATTATTAAGAAATTTTACTTTCTACATAAAGTTCTGTTAATTTTTGATCTGTTAAATATTTGGTTTCCATGACATTGTCACAAAACATTTCATTAATTTTCTCCGAAGTAGTAAATAATAGGGTTATTGGTAATTAATACAATTAAATTAATTTAATTTAATTAAAATAAAAAATATTTAAACAATAATTATAACATTTAATCAAAATTAAATTCAATTCAATTAATGGTATCCATGGAAATTCTATGGATGTGAAGAAGCCACTTGAGGATATCTTGTACTGATCTTAATCTTTGACATTGTCTTTCATTTGTATGTATGTGATGTTTGGCATCTTCAGGCAGCCTTAGCCTTAGCCTTAGCAGATCTAAACAAACTTTGATAACAATGGCCTAAGATATTTGTTATTTGCTTACAGTTCGTTTCCCATCCTAATGTTCAACAGCTGCTGGCGTCGATTTGGTACGAAGGCCTGCCTGGCTTCAGAAGACAGAACATGGTGCTACAAGCTCTTCAAATCATCAGAATCGGCTCAATTTTTCCAATATTTTCTATCATGTACATCATTGCCCCTCATTCCAAGCCTGGTCAAACACTAAGAAAACCTTTTATCAAATTCATCTGTCATTCAGCATCATACTTCACATTTTTATGTCAGTATTCTTAATAAGATATAATTTTTTTTTTCAATATGATAACTGAGTATTACCGGTTACCAGCACAGCTGGATGATTGCTAAGCTATATATCTGATTGTTTCAGTTCTACTAATTTTGGCGTCGCAGAGAATCGAGACCCTGTTGGACTGGACCGAGGCCGCTCAAGCCAAGGTGGCGCCTCCCACTAAACGTGGCTCTCCTCCGTCCATTGTAGAGTGGTTCATATTGTGCTGGGTCTCCGGTCAGTAATCCTCAACTATCTAAAATTATTACAAAGAATCATTTGTTCAGAAAAGACTCATTTAGAATCCAATGAGTTCTGTTTTTATCTTTTAGCTTAAGTTGCTAACAGGAAAGTTACTAAATTGAGCTGGAATGCGCGTAAGATGGTTTCGCAGTAGAAGGATTTAATACAGCAATATTTATAGTGTACTATACTGTAACATGGAGTAGTATACTTCATTATACTATGCCGTAGTATGAAGTAGTACACTATAATGTAGTATTAAGAAATATACTACAGTATACTATAATGGAACAGTATACTGTGTTGTAGTATATAGTATATATACTATAAATATATCGTATACTGGTGTAGTATACTATAGTGTATCATGGAGCAGTATACCATATTGTAGTAAGAATTATATAGTATACTTGTGTAGTATGAAGTATATAGTATACTAGTGTAGTATACTATAGTGTATCATGGAGTAGTATGATATATTGTAGTATGAAGTATATCTTATTTTGGTGTAGTATACTATAGTGTATCATGGAGCAGTATACCATATTGTAGTAAGAATCATATAGTATACTGGTGTAGTATGAAGTATATAGTATACTAGTGTAGTATACTATAGTGTATCATGGAGTAGTATGATATATTGTAGTATGAAGTATATCGTATATTGGTGTAGTATACTATAGTGTATCATGGAGCAGTATACCATATTGTAGTAAGAATTATATAGTATACTGGTGTAGTATGAAGTATATAGTATACTAGTGTAGTATGCTATAGTGTACCATGGAGTACTATACTATATTGTAGTATGAGGTATACAGTATACTACTACCGTATACTATACCGTACCATGGAATAGTATACTATATTTTAGTTTGAATATACTATGTAGTAGTAGTATACCATATTATTATATATTATACTATCGTAGCACACCATACTATAGTATGAATTAGTATACTATATTGTACTATGCAGTGGTATAAAATACTGGAGTATGAAGTAGTGTACTATATTGTAGAATACAATACTTTATATTTATGAAGAATACTAAAAAGTTTTTCAAAAAAATTCAAGTACACTTGATTTAAGCATAATCTTATTGAATATATCATGGCCATTTATTTTTCTTAAGGGAAGTTTCCTATTCTTTTCATTGTTTGAAAGTCTTAGTTATTTTTCAGATGTTTTAATATGGATTGTTCTTATATTGATCTATGAAGGCGTTGTGGTAGATTGTAACAAGATATAAGGATATTTAGATGCGTAAAAGTATTTTGGGTAAGTCACCTCTCTGACCATGTTCTTAGGCAAAGTGGCAAGTATTGGTAGACATATTGTATTTTCTTTTAGATGCTACTAAATTAGTGGAATCTTTCAATGGATTTTCTTATCAAGTAGTGCCACATATACAAATTTCTCTCCATAAGATGTCTTAACTATATAGTGTGTTTAATCATCCTCAAGATATAATTAGACCGTAATTCTTAGGTTCAGGTAAAATCAGAACTGAGGTTCATAGGTTATATCGAAAGAAATAACGTCTTTGCACAGTCCTTCAGTGACTATGGAGTTGTGTATTCTAGTATAGAAGACACAATCATCATTATGTGTATTTATAACTTAACATACTTTATTAAAGTGGTGTTATTTAAATGTTAATATAATGATAAAATGAAGCTCAGATATTCAATTGGCTTTGAACTAGTGCTATCAAATGTTAGTTTAATGCTGCTATCATAAATTTAGATGATAAATGTAAAATGTTTTATACGAGTTGATTGTGTGATATATTTGCAAATTATGCACCCTTGAGTTGCTGCAGTTTTATGTCATAGCTTTAGGCAAATTAATGGAGTCGTTTGGTGAACAATTACTTCAATTCTTGGAATGAAATTATCATAGTGTTTCATTCGTAGCCTAAATATTTTAATTTTCTAATTACTCAGGAAGCAAATAGTTACTTCTGAAATAATAATGTAGTTCGAGTATGTGTATAAAGTCAAAGTAAGACTGTAATAGGTTACAAAAAAGAAAATAAACTCCATCATGGTAAGGTTACTAACCTTGAGGAGAAGGGTTTAATACAGCAGTATTTATAGTGTACTATACTGTAGCATGGAGTAGTATAATTCAGTATACTATGCCGTAGTATGAAGTAGTACACTATACTGTAGTATTAAGAAATATACTACAGTATACTATAATGTGCCATGGAGCAGTATGCTATATTGTAGTATGAAGTATATAGTATACTGGTGTAGTATACTATAGTGTAGCATAGAGTATACTACACTTTTGAGGAAAAAATAAAAAAAACTCTCGTTATTTCCTAATAAAGAATATTCTATAGTTGATATGTTTCGAATGATCAACATTCATCATCAGGACGTGAATAACATCTTTGATGAATTTGCCGGTTTATTATATATGCAAAGTGAAGACAGTGAGGGTGGTTTTTCTTCAAGTTTAAGTTAAAGTAGTCGTTAATACTGTGAGATTGAGTGTCCTTGAGGCCTGAGTTACTAACTTTTTCATTGTAGTTACAAACATTCAGCCATATACATTCAGTTGCATACCCTTACAGGTAGTAACACATTGTAGTAACCATTACATGGTAGTTACAAACATTAACTTACTTACATTGAGTTACAAACCCTTACAGGTAGTAACACATGTGGTAGTAACAAACATTAACTTACTGACATTGAGTTACAAACCCTTCCAGGTAATAACACATTGTAGTAACCATTATATGTTAGTTACAAACATTCAGCCATTATACAATTACAGTTGACATATCCTTGCAGGTAGTAACACATTGTAGTAACCATTACATGGTAGTTACAAACATTAACTTACTTACATTGAGTTACAAACCCTTACAGGTTGTAATACATGGTAGTAACAAACATTAACTTACTGACATTGAGTTACAAACCTTACAAGTAGTAACACATTGTAGTAACCATTATATGTTAGTTACAAACATTAACTAGCCATATTACAACTTCAGTTGTAAACTTCCTTACAGGTAGTAATATATACATGATTAAAGTTAGGTAACCTATATACATGGTAGTTACAAACATTAACTTACTTACATTGAGTTACAAACCCTTCCAGGTAGTAACACATGGTATTGACCATTACATGGTAGTAACAAACATTAAATTACTTACATTGAGTTACAAACCCTTCCAGATAGTAACACATGGTATTGACCATTACATGGTAGGAACAGACATTAACTTACTTACATTGAGTTACAATCTCTTACAGGTAGTAACTCAGACCGCAAGGCCAACTCAACCTTACACGATTAAGGACCAGCCAATCTTTAACTTAAAGAAAAGCACAATGTCTTCACTTTGAATATATAATAAATCAGAAAATTCATCCAAGAAGTTATTCACGTCCTGAAGATGAATCAAAGGTCGAACAAACGATTTTATTGTCTTTGTCCGTTATAACATATCATGACAATACAAAAGATTATTTACCATATTATTTATTAACATAGTCATTAATGTTAGTTACATATCATAAGGTGATTTTTTTAATATTAACATGGAAACTTTTATCCCAGAGTCAAGCCAAGTCGAATTTACTTTAAAATATTTTTTAATAAATCTTCTACTACATTGAAGGGGTTATGTTAAATTATAAAGGTTGGGGAATGTTTGGAATATTTTCATGTTATTGAAACAATATCTTGGTCTTTTCAGAAATTTTGAATATCGTATTAATTTTTTTTTTTTTAATATAAATTTACAAGAATTGCAAAAAATGTTAGAAATTTCTGGTATTGAGAATTGAAATATAACCCTCAGTGTGAGAACTATTGGAATCTATCCTCAGGTCTTGTCAGGTTATGCTTATAAAGTCATTCCATATTCGTTTTCGTTGAAAAATGAATATAGCCCGATAAGATGAACGAAAACATATAATTGATCATACATGTGTTTGATGACATCGTTACGCCAGAGTTTGATGATAATAACCTGATTAAAAGGATTGTCAAGTTCGATAATATCTTCAATTATAGTAAAATTGAGTGCAGCCCACTCAATATTTTTCCTACAATATATAAAATGTTCAATATAATAAATATATCATATGTAATATTTATTAATAAATACGCATAAAAATGTTTAATAATAATTATAATACGGAATAATTTAAATAATTGGGTCTTAAACAGCCAATGGGTCTAGAGGTTGCACAGTCCTTCTGTGATATAAGATATTGGCAGAAAAAATGAGCCTCACTTTGCAGTTAACCCCTGTACCCTTTCTATTTCTGATTTCATTGGTGGTTGGGTATATATATATATATATATTATATATATATATATAAATATATATAATAAATTTAAAAACGATTTATTTTATTTAAAAAAGTCCGCTGGACCGTTACTTTTAATTGGTTATATATATATATATATATATATATATATATATATATAGTATGTGTATATGTAGTTCAATGTACTACATTATATATATAATATATATATATATATATATATATATGTATGTATATGTAGTTCAATGTACATATAGAAACATAGAGAAATTAAACACACACACTTACAGTCTCTAGTTTTCGATTGAACCATCTTCAGGAGAGATAAGAAAGGGAAACCAAGTGCACTGTTACAAAGACGGTTGAAGACCCAACCAACCGTCTCTGAACCAGTGCGCTTGGTTTCCTCTCTTATTTCCCCTGAAGACGGTTGCACCAAAAATTAGAGACTGTAAGTTTGTGTTTTTAATTGCTATATGTTTCTTTATGTACATTGAACTGTATTCGTCCATTTCGGATCGTATTTTCATAGAAATATATATATATATATATATATATATATATATAATAACCTACTCGATATTTGTTGTGTAATATGTTAATTATAGTAGAATTGAGTGTAGCCCTTTCGATTTTTTTTATCTGACATGGGTGAAATGAATGTCTTTGTTGGCAGGCCTGATCTGGAGCGAGGTGAAGCAGCTGTGGGACGTGGGGCTGGAGGACTACGTAGCCGACATGTGGAACGTCATCGACTTCATCACAAACTCACTTTATGTCGCCACGGTCGCGCTCAGATTTGTGTCATACTACCAGGTAATGTATCATTGTGACAACAAACATGTATTCACCTAATGTAAGAAGGTTTTTTTTTTACATAGTTACAACAACGTAAATGTATCATTACCAGTGATAATTATGACAGAAATGTATACACTTGCACATGAAGGCAGGAGGGAAGAAAAAATCCAGTAATTATTTTATTTATTTGATGAAGTGATTGTAGTACTGAGTCTTATGAACTATTGTACTTTCCTCCCTTTTGTACTATAGTACCCCAGTTAGCTTCAACGACTCCAAGAAGGTCAGCACTTTTGCTGGGTCCAGCGGCAAAAGCTCTTCTATGTTGAGTATCCCGAAGCACCTGCCTCTGTGTAGCATAGTGTCTTGGCAATCTAACTGCTGTTGTCACCCTTGCATAACCAATCATTGCTAATGCCCATTTTCGGCAGATGGCCATTAAGTTTGCAGTGACCCGTTAGAAAACCGGTTAAAATCCTTAGATTATTCCTGCTCCTTTCCATACAATCAAAGATTTGCCTATTCTCAAACTTATTGAGAAGTATCTTTGATTGTCTGAGTCCTTGAAGAGAATCCCAGTATTGCTTCCTGTTTTCTCTATCCTCTTTCCTAAAGAGTTCTACATGTTGAGCTCAATATTCTAGGATATTGAAGAAGATTTGGATAACATAAAATTAATTTGTAAGAGGTCCAATACCACATATTTTTTCACGAATTTTTCACAAAAAAATATTGCCAAATACATAATTAATAATGCCGATAATTATGTCAATTCAATGTGTGCATTATAAAGAAATATTCATTGTATAATTGAACTTCTTTTTATGTACAAATAGAAATGCAAATTTCTATAATATTATACATATATTTTCATTTATAGGTTAAATAGATATATAGCATTACTAATCAAGTTGCTTTCTCTTTTATTTTAAATAAAATATATATTTAAATGAACTTCATTATCAACATTTTCTAAAAGGACAAAAGAAAATTCGGTTTTAAAAAAAAAGGGTAAATTTTACTTTCAGAAAGGTGAATTGAATTTTTTCAAAAGAGTAAAACTGATTTGCAAATGAGATTTTTTTTCTTGCAAAACCTATTTCAAGAGGAAGCATTTGAATGATAATAATATAAAATGCTAATTTTATTTTTAATTGCAGACTACTTTAATAGTATTCCATTGTTCTCTTTTTATATATATATATATATATATATATATAAGATTACACATAAACACGTGAAATAACAAAACATGATCAACCATAATAAGAATGGGAAAAAATGCTAAGATCTTTCAAAAGTAACAAACGGTCTTTGTCAGAGTTAAAAACCCAACTGAGTTGGGTTTATATATATATATATATGATCAAACCAGAATATGAAATGGGAAAACAAGACTAAGTTCCCTCAACCAGTTGGCTTTTTGACTTTAACGAGCACCTCTTGTTATGGTTGAGGGATTTTAGTTTTGTTTTCCCATTTCATATTGTTTCATCATTGACTGTTATTTAACGTGTTTATGTAAAATCTTTATATATATATACGCACTGAATATATATGTTTTCGGATAAGAAACTTAGGAATGTTAATTAAATAAAGAATAAAGGGTGGCAGTATAACAGTTCCATTCCCTGAGCCAGGTTAGCTCAGTGGCAACGTCCTAGGCTTGAACTGGCAAGTCCGAGGCTTAATACACCCATTCCGGAACTTGATTTATTTATATGGAAGGTGAATAAATCTGAGGACGTACCCTCGGAGAGGACTTTAAGCCGTGGGTCCTGAGTCTGTACCTTGTCAGGTACATATTAAAGATCCCAACTATAAATACACTTGAGTTAGGCAATATTTAGTACTCTCAATGTAAAATCACTCTTCTTTGTGTGGTGTTACAAAGGGCCGAATGTTCGCCCTATAGTGTTGGCTTACGGGCCAGGTTGTTCAGTGGTTAACGTACTCGCCTATGGGCTGGTATCCAGGGGTTCAATGCCCACTTGACCCTCGATTTATACAAGCCAGAGGTGAATAAATCTGATTACGTCATCCCTCGGAGAGAACGTTAAACCGTCGGTCCCAAGCCTGTACGATATCAAGTACTCGTTAAAGATCCTATCAGGTACTTGAAACAGTACGTACGATACGATCGATACGTACGTACAGTCGAATACTCGTACGATATCAGGTACTCGAAATGCATTTAAGTTAGACAAAATTTAGAACTCCCAATCTAAAATATGTAGAATCATCTATAATATAATAAAAAAAAAAAAATGGTGTTCCCTTATGGAGGACTGTCACTTCAACCTAATCCAAGCAGTACATTTAGATTTATAATATTGACATAGCTGTAGTTCTTTCGATTTTTCTCTAGGTTCAAAAAGAACTGCAGAGAGGCGAAGGCACTGACATCCCCAGAGAAAACTGGGACACCTGGGACCCCATGCTTATTTCTGAAGGACTTTTTTCAGCTGCTAATATTTTCAGGTTCTCACTTTGCTAATAACTTTTTATATTTGAAATTATGAATCATAAAATTTATTTATAGTTCTTTTCTTGTCCTAGTCTTTATTAGATGACATTAATCTTTCTAATATTCTATTTTTTTTGTATATTTATCATTCATTAAAAGTCAAAATGATTTCAAAAATGAAAAGTAAGGTGACTATAGACTAGCTAAGAGACTATACCAAGCGATGCACAATACTTAGTTGTACTACACACTACTGATAACTAACAAATCCTATTTAGACTGCAATATTTTTCGCATATCTTTCTACTTCTGAGGAATTTCTTTATTCTTAACTATAGGTAATATTCTCTAATTTTAGAGTTATGGAATCATACACAGTATACAATGACGGATTCTCTATCTAGAACGGAGTTTTTCAAACTTTTTTCGACGTGGAACCCTTTCCTGTTCGAGTAACTTTCTCGGGAACCCCAGATTCTAATCTTTTCATACAATCATAATATAAATATTTTCATATGCCTTTCTAAATATTACGAATGTTTTAAAACAATTAAAAAAGTAATATTACTGCAATGTGTATTTTTCGAATAAAAATTCAAAACTAAATGATTTTGAATTTTCATATTTTCCACAAGTGCATAACAATAAAACAGAATTACTAGAAATTTTAACAAAGAGTTTGTTTTGTAATCATTTTTGGCTTTATAGTTGAGAGTTTGATTCTCAAGTTAGCCCCAGCATTAAGTCTACTTCGGTATTTGGTTTCTATGACAGTTTAAAAGGAAAATCAAGTTTCACATAAGTAGGTAGTGGGAAATGGCAGCAATGTGTCAAGTACTACTTTTGCAATAGCAGGATATTTGGGAATCGATAGTTCCAAAAACTGATTAGTGATTCATCCTAAGTCTGAATAAAATGTTGACCATTTCTACTTATGGGTATATGTAGATATAAACATTATTCGGTTTCATGATTCACAAGAAATATAGAATAAATCCATACACACAACAAAAAGTTTTAGAAAAATGTTTTTACTAAATGTTTTTTACGGAACCCCAGACAGTCCGTTAAAAGAACCCCTGGGGGGTTCCACGGAACCAACTTTAGGAACCTCTGATCTAGATCAGATGCAGAAATGCATGCTTTCTCCTAAAGTCTTCCCAAAATCATTGCAACTCTATCATTTTCTCCCACACCGTTTCAAACATTCTTATTTCTTTTCTAATGTTGGTATTACCATGGAAAATACCACTTTTCACTTCTGTTCACTTAAAATCAACATCAGCCTCTACAATATCTATATTACAATAATTGACATGCTCCATGCTAAAGTTCTATCCAGATCATATTTTAAGTTAGAATTCATCGAATTTTCCTATAAAAAAAGGAGTTAAATAAAAACCGAAACAATGGGCAATGGGAGTTTAATTTGAACCTGAAGAACTGACCAAGTCCTGATAAACTACCTCATCTCATCCTCCAAACAATCCTGTCTTTTTATGTATTATTTCATTCTGATCCGTCAAACAGTATGGTCTGCAACATCTTCACAACCTTTGAGATTGCATCATAATCAAAATGTTTACATTTTATGAAAAAGAAATTAAGTTTACACAATACAGAAATTGTTGCAGATGAAAATTATTCATTATTTTTGTTTATGTATGCAGATATGGAAACAATCAATATAGGCGTGAATATAAAGATACGTGTTATTTTACGGTTAGATATGTATTGAACATTAAGTACATCCTAAGTAGCATTAGGTGGATGTGAATAAAATGCGATAAAATCTCAACTACAATGTGACTTGGGTAATCGTAGTATATGTTATACTCTCTTACATGTAATCTTGTATGATATATAACAATTGATTTGAAAGTCATATAATCTAGTATGTTATATAACAATTGTTTTGAATGTTTATCACATATCATCTTGTATGTTATACAGCAATTGTTCTGAAAGTCTCTTACATGTAATCTTGTATGTGTATAGAGCAATTGTTTTGAAAGTCATATAATCTTGTATGTTATATAACAATTGTTTTGAAAGTCTTTTACATGTAATCTTGTATGTTATATAACAATTGTTTTGAAAGTTTCTTAAATATAATCTTGTATGTTGCAGCTCTCTCAAACTGGTCTATATTTTTTCTGTTAACCCAGTTATATAACGATTGTTTTGAAAGTTTCTTAAATATAATCTTGTATGTTGCAACTCCCTCAAACGGGTCTATATTTTTTCTGTTAACCCAGTTATATAACAATTGTTTTGAAAGTCTCTTAAATATAATCTTGTATGTTGCAGCTCTCTCAAACTGGTCTATATTTTTTCTGTTAACCCAGTTATATAACAATTGTTTTGAAAGTCTCTTAAATATAATCTTGTATGTTGCAACTCCCTCAAACTGGTCTATATTTTTTCTGTTAACCCAGTTATATAACAATTGTTTTGAAAGTCTCTTAAATATAATCTTGTATGTTGCAACTCCCTCAAACTGGTCTATATTTTTTCTGTTAACCCAGTTATATAACAATTGTTTTGAAAGTCTCTTAAATATAATCTTGTATGTTGCAGCTCTCTCAAACTGGTCTATATTTTTTCCGTTAACCCCTACCTGGGTCCTCTCCAAGTGTCTTTGAGCCGAATGGTTTTGGATATTATGAAGTTTTTCTTCCTTTATGTTCTGGTTCTTTTTGCATTTTCTTGTGGTAAGTACCTGCCTAAGTTTAATCAAGTAACATATTTCATAACGATTCATTTGTTGTTTTGACATATTTCATTAATTGCACAGTCATGTTAATATTAATGTTCCTATTAATAGCATAGATTAACGCGTTTAATAACAGTTCTTTGTGTAGCGTATTCAGTATAAATATTTTAATAATAAACAAGAGCTTGATGTTTTGAATAAAGAAATTTAATTCATGTTCTTCTGTGTGTAGATATCACAACAAAAATTCCTGAAATTTTAAAGGTTAAATATTATAAAATTGATTTCTTTTTCGTTTGAAAAATGACCTTTGTAATACATTTATTAATTAGACCAGTGATATGTACCAAACTGAATGATTACTATGCTAGGCCAATATTCTTTCCTGCATGACTTAACACTGGAAGAAAACAGCTAGAAATTAACCAGGTATGTGACATTGTTATCTTCCATCTCATGTGACAAGAATTGGGAGGATATCATCTGATCTTTGTTTATTCTGCAAGAAAGTCAAAAAGAATAGAACCATGTGCTAAAAAGAGCTAGAAAACTTAGAGGATGCCTACTGTCGAAGCAACGACCAAACAAATCATAGTCATTGGTCACGTCATGCATCACGACGCCAAACTGATCCGAGTAGACTGTCGATGAATAAAAATTAATAATATCAAACAAATGAAATTTAGGAAATGAATACAATAACTGGACTCCTATCCTGAGATGTTTGTTTATAAACAGCGTGAACTTCTATAAATGCAGGAAGCATGATTATCAAGTATAAATATTAAATGATTAACGTTAATCATCTCTTTTGAAGCCACTTCACTCTTTGTGCAAAAATCTAAAGTTAAATTATTCTTTATTGTAAAGAAACTGAGAGGTGTTAACGGTTGTCTGTAACTATTTATCAAACATTATCATCAGTGATTTACTGAAAACATTTCAACTTTATGTTAGTATTTTAATGCATTAGGCCATCAGTCCGCTTAAACGATTATGCAGTTAACTGATTGTATTATCATTCTTGAAGCAAAGTTGTTCTTTTTTACTTTAATAATCTCCATCTGATGATAATTAATTATTGGCAAGTAATAAAGTATTTTTTTTTCAATATTTTTTAGGTATGAATCAACTACTTTGGTACTATGCTGATATGGAAAAGCAGAGATGCCCAAACGCAACAACAACCTTTGATCCAAGGAACCCAAATGACCCTGATGCTTGCATTGTTTGGAGACGGTTTGCCAAGTAAGTTGTCTTGGAACAGTAAAAGCCAACAGAGAGTCTGTCGAGTCATTGTTATTATATAATAATCTACATAATGTTATACATATTCCTGCAATATCATATATAAATATATAAAAAGATTTTAGACAAACACGTGAAATAACAAATTAATAATTTGTTATATATATATCAATGATCAAACCACAATAAGAAATGGGAAAATATGACTAAGATCTTTCAGTCGTAACAAGCAGTCTTCGTCAGAGTCAAAAACCCAACTGAAACACTAGATGCAGAAAATATCTGGTGTTCCAGTTGGGTTTTTGACTCTGACGAAGACCACTTGTTACAGTTGAAAGATCTTAGTCTTGTTTTCCCATTTCTTATTGTAGTTTTATCATTGTTTGTTATCTCACGTGTTTATGTGAAATCTTTTTATGCATATATATATATATATATATATATATATATATAGACTTTTTCGTTGGAAACACGATCCAAAACGGACAAATACAGTTCAATATAGACAAAGAAACATAGAGAAATCAAAAGAACACACTTACAGTGTCTCCAACCGTCTCTGAACCAGTGCGCTTTTTTCCCTCCCTTATCGCTCCTGAAGACGGTTCAAACCGAAAATTAGAGGCTGTAAGTGTGTTCTTTTGATTTCTCCATGTTTCTTTGTCTATATTGAACTGTATATATATATATATATATATTGCTAAAGTTAGCAGCAGTTCCTGCTCTCACAATTTTAGCACTAGTGGTCTCTTTCTTTTTCGTAGTTATTCATTAGTCTAACTAGATTTGCCATAACATTTGTCCATAAGGCATCGTAATAGGTTAAAGAATACCTTAGATATTTATAATAATGAAGAATAAAATCTTTAAATTACTACTATTGCACTTGGACAGATGTTATAGCAACTCAAGTTAGACGAAAGAAAGATATGAGTTGTAGTATTGTGAGAGCAGAAGCTGCTGCTAACTTTAAAAATGTATCTTTAAGAGAAAAACTGCTGAAAACTTATGTCAATATGCCCATCTTGAATAAAAATTATCAAGACTTATTTAGTTTTAAAACAAACTTTCGGAAATTATGTTTAGTTTGATTTAAAAATATATTACATAGGTAGAAGTAGGAAGTTTTGAAAATTAATGCAACAAAGTACTTCACAAAGAGTATGAAATGAATATGTTTATAAATGAAAGTTTGAACTTCCTTGTATAGAGATGATTAAAAACAGTTGTCTTTAAAACTTTATTTATAAACAAACTCTTTTTAATCCAACAACGTAATATTTCAAAAGTTCCCACTATTAGCTATGAAAAAAAGTTTTAAATAAAACTTAAATGTCTTCTTAATGTGTTTGATTTGAAACTGCGAAACTAAGCTATTCCAGGTAAACATTTATTACTGATAAAACCAGTAAGTATAAGATATTCTCAAGTGAGTGAATACTAAAGAATACAAAGTAAGAAGGCTGCGGACAGGCAAACTAACCAAATTTGAAGCAAAACAAACATTCTATGGTCTGGACTTCTTTTAAAAACCCTATTTACTAAAGGAATTGATTCGATTAAGAATAAAACAGATGAAAAGTGGTTAAATCTGCTAGAAGAATATACTATCAAATTATTTTTTCGATTGCCAACGTTTCCGTTTTTATTTATAGGCCTACAAAACAGAGGAAATATAACAAATAATTAAATCATTCAAAGATCAAACATTTAAAATCACACATAATTTTCTTATTTATATCTAATTGCGCTTTTTATGTATGTTTGATTTTTGAATGGTTGAATTATTTCGTAGATTTCATCTCTTTTGTAGGCCTATGAAAAAGGTTTCAAATAAAAACCGAAACGTTGTCAATGAGAGTTTAATTTGATCCTGAAGAACTGACCGAGTCCTGATAAACTTTAGTTTTATATATATATATAATCAATGATCAAACGACAATATGAAATGGGAAAACAAGAATAAGATCTTTCAACTGTAATAAGCAGTCTTCGTCAGAGTCAAAAACCCAATTGACATATTTAGTCTTCAGTTGGGTTTTTGAATCTGCCGAAGACAGTTTGCTACGGTTGAAAGATCTCAGTCTTCTTTTCCCATTTCAAATTGTGGTTTGATCATTGATTGATGTTTCACGTGTTTATGTGAAATCTTTATATATATAAGCATAAATTACAAAAAAAAGAGCACTACAGAAACTCAGTTCAAAATTTCGATGAATAGTGTTCAGATTGGAGATGTGATACGACTCGTTTGCGGGCCAACTCTCCTCTAGTGCATCAATAGATGTTCCAGTTTCCATTTACTAATTTCAGAGCAACCTAATCTTAGAAAATCAAACCCCCGTGATCTAGCGCATTCAACATCCAGGTCCAACCACTAAATGATGTAATTCAGCTAAATAACACAAAACTGTGGTGTTCTTTTTTTTTTTTTTTTTGAAAGTTTGTGATGAAAACTGCAGTTATTTGTTTTACCAGTCGGTATAAATATAAGTTGACTAAAACACAAACTTCAATTGTTTTAAAATTACAGTAGTTGGTGTCATTCTATAAACCTTTAGTATATTCCCAGTGATAGAGTAAACGTATTGAACCTTATCTCCTAACATGTAAGTAATTTATTAATAATATTCTTCAGAAATATAGTTTACAAATGAAAATTACGTCAACAAAACAAGGTTTTGTCTTCTTAGCTACCAGTTTTATGCAGCTTTAATATTATTTTCATAACCTAAAATTAACATATCTTTCACGTTATTTTATTGTTATTTGTATCAATTAAACAACTGATTTCATTATTTAATAAAAACTGATATATATATTTTAAATTTTTCAAAACTATTTTTTTTTTTTAAAAAGTGGAAAGCTTATTATATTCGTTTGCGTAGTCAGTTAATTTTAATTTAACAATTTTTTTTTTTATGAAGCAGTTTTTGTTTTGAAAAATCGTTGGTTTTCTTTGATGACGGCTGTATATTCTATACATCTATTGTAATAAAATGTAAGTATGGGACCAATGACAACAGTCTAAAATTAGATCGTTGATTGTAATTCCATGAAAATAAATATTTTTTGGGACGTTCTAGAGTTTTGAATGTTAACGGATTATCAATCAGAGACGGTTGTTATGGTGTGATTGGGGAGGGGGGGGGGGGGTGTTAATCTTACAATCACCTCAGGTGGCAAATATACCTGCAACGCCACTGCAATAAATGTTAATGTCTTTTTGTATCATAATCTTGAAACATTGTTTGTAAAGCTTTGACTAAAGTAACTTGTTTTTGTTAAACTGAATCCATCTCTTTCAAATATCTTTTTCCATAAAGCTAAAAAACATCGATACTGTGATATTTTTCAGACTACAAAGAGATTTAGTAAATGTTTAGCAAATTGATTTGGTAAATGATTTAGTAAGTGATTTAGTAAACGTGAATTGATTGTATGTAACATTATAACAGTCTTTCTAGTATTATTTGATAACACTCTATTGCATTCGGAATTCTTTTTTTTTTTGTGCTTTAAATTCAAACTTCTGTTAGTCTGAAATCATTGAGGAGATTAAACAGTGTTTTCAAACGTTATAACAAATTTATCATACAATTATAGAGAATAGCATTAACATTTGCCTATTTAGGTCATGATTAATTAAGATGGATAACTATATAATAGGTTTAATACATGTTTCAAATTCGGGTTAATTAAACTTACTCGCCATATTGAATAATTTTAGAAATTTGATGTGTTTCTCTATTTATTTTTCAATTATGCGTAAACAGTATTTTTTTTTTGCACAGAAATTCTTGCTAACATATTCAAAGCTTGAACTAAAATTGCAAGAACTTTTCTATTGATTTTACCAGTCCAGTATAAATAAAAGTTGTCTAACCTACAGTTCTTGCATATTTTTTCAAACTTCAATTGTTTTAAAGTTACGATAGCTGGTGCCATTCTATAAACGTTTAGCATATTTCCAGTGATAGAGTAAACGTATTGAGTTGAATAAACGTAAAGAGTAAAAGTAAAGATTGAAAAAAATTAGAGTTCATTCAACTGTCTTTCGGGTATATAAATCAGTGATGGATCAATTATAGGCTGATGTTAATTATTTTAACGTCATACGATCGACCGACAATACCTTGGAGATCAACTAGTAGATCATTATCGACTCATTGAGCTCCCTTGGTCTAGAGCAGTGTTTCCCAAACTTTTTCGAATGACCGCCCCCTTGGGTCCATAAACCAATAACTCAACACCCTTGAATAATAATCAGATTCCTTGACTAATCAAATATTTATTTAGAATCCAATAGATGAATTGTTTCATAGCATATTTGTAGAAAATAATTAATACACAATAAAAGAAACTTAAGTGAGAATATACTTTTAACATAAAAATGAATTATCAAAACAAATTATTTTAAGAAACCGTTTCCTAGAAGTTTACATGTCGTGTTTTCACTTAAATTTAGAAATTACGTTGCATGAACATTTTCAATTTATGGAAATAGAATCCCCTATCCTTTTTGTATTACCGCCCACTTTGGGAAACACTTGTCTAGAGTATCAAAATTGAAAAGATAGTTACTTAGTTCATGCAGTAATCAATTCTCTAAAATTCAAATATTTTAATAGTTAAAATAATATCCAAGTGTTTTAATATTATATGTGAAAAGAACATAATTTATCCCTTTAAGCCAACAATACTTAACTACTGTCTTCCGTGATTCTTGAACTATGCCTCCAAATTTTATGAATACATAGAATAAAATAGTGGAGGAGACTATTGTAGAATGGATTTTACTGCCTAGGTATGCATCAAGAAAAAATATAAAAATCAAAACGAAATATAGATCTAGATTCTAGATCAAGAGAGTAGCGATATCGTTGTTACGCCCAAATATAAATAAAATTTTCAAAAACACCAACGTCAAATTCTGCAATAAATGTAGTTTGTAATTTACATTAATTACACATTTTATTTACTTTGTAGTGTTATATTACTTTATAATCCTAAGACAATTATTATCGTCTGCTATTTTTACAAAACATATCGTATTATACGAGTAGGTATAACAGTTAATTAAAAATATTTTTTTTTTAATTTATCTAATTGTTAGTGTGCTGGCAAGTTTTTGAATTATTAAAAGTGTGCCGTGATTAAACAAAGGTTGAGAAATCACTGCTTTAAGCCTTCCTAACAACTCACCCATTCTTTATTCATACTTCAAATATTCATCTGTCAGTTAAAAATTAATTCCACTTCCTATTGCATCACTGATCCATTAAAATATTTATGTTATTCTTTTTCAAAATTGTGTTTCGTAAAGTATGTTATTACAAGTGTACTAACATAGTTTAATATACCTACATAAAATATACATAAAAACATATAATATAACATAAAAAATATAATACATACATAGAAATTTATAGTTCACTTTTTTAGAAATTAATTTTTGTATAAAATTAGAAATTTTATGTATATAGTTAGTTAGTTGTGCAATCCGTAATTGTGTGGTATTTACTCATTCTGAGGTAAAATGGATAAACCAACAAAACTTTCCAACAAAAGTTGTGTTCACTGGACCAACCCGTCAGTACCACATCCTTGGTGTCTTCCTGATGATGAACACAAAGTGTTCGAAACGCGTTGAATAAAACTTCATTTGTGTGGAGACTTGTTGGTTTATCCATTTTACCTCAGAATGAGTATATAGTTAGATAAAACTTACATTATCAGTGTCTAATTGATGATTTTAGAACAGAATTTACCAAATGTTTAATAATATATGTATGTTATAATATTAATATAGTGGTTTTTTTTCTTCTACTTCAAATATAAAGTACTGGTGTTATGAAGTGATTGTAATTTGTTGTCTACGATTAGTGGGGTTTTATAACCGGAATGAGTGACCCATTGGTGGCACTCCGTAACATAGTTATCCTCACAGCTGGTTTACTAGAGGAGATCTGGGGGCCACTTTCTTTTTAAACGCCTACGCAGGTTTGAAGGTATTACAGGTCAGTGAAGGGAATGAGTAAGTGGGTTGGGGTAGGTAATGGAATAATTTGTAACGTTCTGTCGCAAAGCTCTGAACAGATGGAACTTTGAGGTCTTAGTGTATGATTTTCTTGGCGACATAGAAAAATAAATCTAATGATTTTCGACTGTAGGGATTGTAAACATTATATGTTGGATGGTTAACATGGTGGGTGGTTTTTGTAATCATAAAATTTAGTCAATTTCTCATTATGTAAAACAGCCTTTTGATTACTCTAAGAAACAAGTGCGATATGGAATCGATAAGGTTTTTAATTAATAATTTCTTAATTTCAAAAAGCAATATTAACTACCAAATTAGTTTTCTTTATTTTGGAAAAGTTATCTACATTAATTGAACAACATTAAAAATTAGTTAATTTGCTTTTCGGAGGTGTAAAAGTTGATCGGGGGTCATACATTAAATGATTTTACAGTATGCTAGAAGATATCAAAGGCGCATTAACTTTAATAAATTAGTAGAACAGTTTAAAAACGAATCTCAGGGAATGACGATTACTGGCCGGGGAAGCTCTTGGCTTTATTTCTGAATTTATATTCTTATTATTTATTAATTATTTTTTGTTCTTTTTGAGCCTTCTCAAGAAGATTTCACAATAAACACGTGAAAGAAACATCAAAGTCTCAACTATAGTAAGAAATGAGAAAAAAAAGACTAACATCTTTTAAGCAGTCTTCGTCAAAGTTAAATCTCAACTGAGATTTGACTCTGACGAAGACCCTTTGTTACAAAAAGAAAGATCTTACCCTTTGTATCTAATTTCTTAGTATGTTTTTGTTGATTTATATTTTACATGTTTATTATAAAATCTTTTTATATATAATTTTATAACCAAGAAGTTAGAATATATTTTACATGTTTATTATAAAATCTTTTTATATATAATTTTATAACCAAGAAGTTAAAATATTCGTAATCAAATATAAATACGAAATATTAACAATGTTAATATAATAATAATAATAATTATATTTGGCTTTTAATGTGGTAACCTGTTACTAAAACTAGATAATAAGAACCTGTAGACAGTGTTGAGTTATGTCGATTCGTTTGCGCAATATTGGGCCCTAGGAGCAATTTGATACTAACAATTATATGTATGTTTGCGACACATTAGTGTTTTTTTTTATATTAATGTGTGTGTCATTAACTGATATGTGGCTACTTGAAACTATTATTATTATTGTTAACAGTGTTTTATGTTTTACAGTTTATTTGAGACAGCACAGACGTTGTTTTGGGCCGTTTTTGGACTTATAGACTTGGACAATTTTGAGCTAGCAGGCATCAAAGCGTTCACCAGGTTTTGGGGAATGCTCATGTTTGGGACTTTTTCAGTTATTAATATAGTTGTCCTTCTAAACCTGCTCATTGCAATGATGAACCATTCCTATCAGCTGATATCTGTAAGTAGTGTGAGTGTTATTCGCTTCTTACTCCTCTTAGCCCCCCCCCCTCTTTTCTTTTTGACGCAGGTAAGCTGCTTCAGGTAGCCTAGGTAGAGCCCTCAACTAGACCTGCCTGTCGCCCACCCCTTTTATTTTAATTCTGCCATTTTGGTTGCATATAGCATGTCAACTTATTTTTATTTGTTTAGATTGTTTGAATGAGTAGTTGTTATAAAACTGACTCGTAGTATCAATAAAAAAAGATAATATTAAAAATAACAATTTTTAAAAGACATTAAATAAATAGAATATATATATATTATCAATAACATCAGAAAATCAGAAAAAAAACCATAAAAAAATATATCTGAATAATATTAACGTCAAAACATAGCAATAATTTAGAAAAAAAAACTAAGTTCTTTCAACCTCAATAAGCAGTCAAATATCAGAAATAGGATTAAGTATAACACATGGTTTTCATAGATTAAAAAATATTAAATAAAATATATATATATATATATATATATACGAATATATATATATATATATATATATATTCGACAGTCTAGTCGAAGGTTTTGTCCGGTTAACATTTTTGTTCCTTTAAATAATGTAAATTTAATTTTCTTAGTTAAAAAAATTCTTACTTTTGCCTATGAAAAAGGTTTTAAATAAAACCGAAACTCTGGCAACGAGAGTTTAATTTGTTATCCTGGAAAATTGACAGAACCCCGATTAGAGAACACACCTATTCTATCAAACGGTCGATATATTATTGAATCTGTTATATATATATATAAATAACATTAAGGTCTAAACCACAGTAAGAAATCGGAAAAAAAATACAAGATCTTTCAATCATAATAATCTGTCTTCATCAGAGTCAAATATCATAAATAGGAGTAAGTATAACACTTGGTTTTCATCCATAATAAGATTTCACAATAAACACGTGAATGAAACATCAAAGTTCAAACTACAGTAAGAAATGAGAAAACTTTTACTCTGACGAAGACCGTTTGGTACAAAAAGAAAGATGATAACCTTTTTTTTTTTTGATTTCTTACTATGTTTTGGACGTTGATTTATATTTCACATGTTTATTATAAAATCTTTTTATATATAACTAGCTGATTTACCCGGGAAACAATTTAATTCCATTGGTTGTATGGTTTTTGAATCTATCGAGTACAAACAAACAGACATGCATTCATTTTTATATATAGAGAGATTTTATAACCAAGAAGTTAGAATATTCACAATAAAATATAAATACAAAATATTAACAATATTAATATAATAATAATTATTATTATTAATATTAGTATATTTTTTTATTAATATTAAAAAAATCGTTTATAGAATATATAACGCCTACTGGAAAATATTTTCTTAAAAAAAAAATTAAAAAGCTAATACTACTAAATGATTCTTACCACATTTTCTGAACTATTATCTGTAGAGTAAAATTAATATAAAAACGTTTTAAACTTTGACTTACGGTTAACATCAAAGGTAATAAAACTTTAAATAATTTCGATCAAAATAATTTTATTTACCTACTTAAAATATATATTTCACTTTTTACTTGAAGCTTAATTTGTCTTTTATCAGTTTTAGGATTATTCTTTCAGCATTTCAAATTACTAAATATATATATACTAAAAATGTTATAATATTACAAAAAAATATATAAAACAAAAATTGGAGTTTTGTAGAATATTTTGTTTAATCAAGTATAATTGATTTTTTTAAACATAAAAACTATTTATAATATAAATGATTCAATTCAATAAAAAGAAAATATACTGATTAATGAAACACTAACTACATAAAGAAGGGAAAAGCATGCGTAGTTTAAAAAGGAATGCGTAGAAATAGACCCCGTAGAATAGACAAAATGTTAAACTTATAATAAAAACTAACATGATATTTATCTTGTACTTAGGAAATTGTTGCAATGTAAATTAGGTTCTTAAAATGATTAATTAATTTAAACTATCTTTGGAAGTTATTTAAAAGGTTCCAATGATTATTTATGTTCTTAGGTACTTTTTTCACTAAACATCTATTATAAATCATTACAAAATAAATTAAGTAATAGAAGATATATCAATCTGATTTTTAAACAACAGCTAATAATTTTATTTTGTATATTTTCATTGATACGAAGTTAATTTTAATACTGTAAACAATGAAATGTGTTTTTACAAACAGTGTAATTGTGTCAGCGTTATTTTGTGTCACATTTGGAAATTCGATCTAAATATGTGTAGTTGGTTATTTCTAAATAAATATAACAAAAAAAAAGTTATATCTATCAAAATTTAATACTAAAAAGAAATAAATCTTATAATTTGATCAATATTTGTTGTTTCTTTTTAAATTAACTAGGGAATGTACTTGAACTAATTAACTTACTCTTGCTCTATGAACTATGAACTTGCTCTAATTAAGTTTATTATGCATAATGATTATTTGAGCAGGATGAACTTTGGCTTTCTTTTTGATTATAATCATAAAAATATTTACAAGAAAAAAAGTTTTTAAAATTATATAAATTATGATGAATTGGGTACTATGAAGAAAGATATAGGTCTGAAGATAGTAGACAGAAACTCTTATATTGAAGGGACTGTAATATCTGGGATCACGAGTAGTAGGTGTGGGAGAGGTGTAAACAAACGATGTCCTGAAAGAGGTTATGGAAAAAGGATGTAATGAGAAGAAATCGTTGAGTTAACAGATTACCTCAAGTGACTGAGATTGCGTAGGTGTTAGTTAATGTGTAAAGGACTGAATTGGTGGTGATGAGTCAGCAGAGAGAGAGTGAGTGAGTGAGAGGACTTTAGACTGTTCAATGCTTTAGCAGTCTAAAATTAGATCCTTGATTGTAATTCCATGAAAATAAATAATTAGGTAACAGATTATCAACGGTCAGACGTTTGTTAATTGCTGGGGGGGGGGGGGGGGGGGTCAAATTTTACAACTCCAGAAGGCAAAAATAGTTTCTACACCACTGAATAATAGTGAAAAAATTAATATAGTATTACACACAATATGTACAGGGTGTCCATAAAGTCCGTGTGCACTTTAAAAAATTTATAACTTTATTTATATTTGCGATAGAAATAATCTGTAAAAAATGTTATAAAGTTTCATGTATCTAGTTTTAAGTGTAGTTATTAAATAATTTTTCACCACAAAATTCGTAACAATTTTTAGATAAGTAAAAAATATTTTCTTTTTTTTGTCAGAAGGGGTGGACCATTTCATTGGCCTCCACGTTCGCCAGATTTGACTCCATTAGATTTTTTTTTTTATGGGGACATGTGAAAACAATTGTGTATGCAACCAAACCTAGTTCATTAGAAGATTTGAAAGCTAGAATAACTAATGTGATTTCAGGCATTACTATAAATCAATTGGCAAATGTTTTTCGTGAACTACAAAATCGTATTACCCTTTGTATTGCTAATGATGGAGGGCATGTGGAAACTTAAATAAAATTTTAATAAAAGCTTAAAAAATATAGATTTACTTCTTTCAAATCCATTTTACAGATTATTTCTATCGCAAATATAAATAAAGTTATACATTTTTTAAAGTGCACACGGACTTTATGGACACCCTGTTATTATGTCATAAAATATTAAATTTTCAAATATTAGTCTAAAGTAGTAAATATTTTTGTATATTTTTCTTATAAATAAAATTAAAACTACTTTTATAACATCTGTACACAATTAAAATATAAAGATTTTATATGAAAATATAAATTTGAAAGTCGCTGTATTTGGTTGCTACTTCATGACTAAGAAAGATGATAAATGCAGTTTTTGATATTGTATCGCTTGTTTGGAAGTGACAGCTCCCACAAAGCAGACAGATTTATCATGTTTTCGTTTTTTTAATATTTCAAATAAATTCGTTTAATATATTGCAAGTTTATTTATTAACCGATATTACAGTATCTTCATTTCCTTGAAGTTGATTGATTCTTCATAGTCATTCATCACTATCAGAACGTTAACAGCAGACAAGTCAACTGACGTCAATAATTTACAGAAAAAAATGACTAATTTCAAAGAAAAACGCAATATATTTTCATTAATTTAACTTCAGGAAATGTTCGCAAAACATTTTATATGCATTTTTTAATCAAAATAGAGTGAAAATATACTTACAACTAACCTACCATAGCAAAGCGGTAGACTGCAGCACTACCATTATATATTGGGATATAAACTATGAAATCTTATGAAGTACATTCCAAATGTGATACATATAAAAGTTTTTAAACTTTATTCAGTTAGCAAAAAATAATCACAATTTTGTTTCAAATTTAAATAATATGAAAACATTAATAATTAATATTCAATTATGTTTTATTAGTTATATATAGAACTTATTGGCGTATTATTAGCTGTTGTTGAAAACTTTAATACTTTACTTAAAGCAATGAATTATCTATTAACAAAAAAAAAATTACTTAGTTTGAAATTTAATTGCTAAATAAAGGATTAATTAAAAATAGTTAACTCAAATATAAATTGTAAAATGAAATATTTTGTTTGAAAAATTGATTTTTACAAATGAGTTTGTAAAAACAAACTATAGAGCCTTGTAATGGTATTGATTTTTATTTTCTTAGGGTCACTAGTGTGAAAATTCAAAGTAGAATAATGTTTGTAATATTACTTCTGATAAATAATATTTGCGAAGTTATACCTAGTATAAGGAGTCTCAGTCAATAAAAATAAATTTTGTTATTTTCGAAGAAGTTAGATTGAAGTGAATTGTTAAATCATAAATCTGTGTTACGTTTTACGTTTTTTGCGTGCTCGACCGGATTTGAACCTTTTGTTTAATTTTCAAAGCAAGTCATGTGTAGGAATATAGGTTTCTTTTTGTGCAGGCCTGAGGTACTAACAAAGACAGCCTCTGGATATACTGCATTTCCCAATGATTCTAAATTGAGGGTCCTACATTTTTGCCTAACTCAAGTATATTTAGAGTAGGGATCATTACATTAACGAGTACCTGACATTGTAAAAGCTTGCGACCGACAGTTTAACGTCCTCTCCGAGGGATGACGATTAACCAGTACCTGACATCGTAAAAGCTTGTGGTCGACAGTTTAACGTCCTCTCTGAGGGATAACGATTAACCAGTACCTGACATCGTAAAAGCTTTTGGCCGACAGTTTAACGTCCTCTCCGATAGATGACGATTAACCAGTATCTGACATCGTAAAAGCTTGTGGCCGACAGTTTAACGTCCTCTCCGAGGGATGACGATAAACCAGTATCTGACATCGTAAAAACTTGTGGCCGACAGTTTAACGTCCTCTCCGAGGGATGACGATTAACCAGTACCTGACATCGTAAAAGCTTGTGGCCGACAGTTTAACGTCCTCTCCGAGGGATGACGATAAACCAGTATCTGACATCGTAAAAACTTGTGGCCGACAGTTTAACGTCCTCTCCGAGGGATGACGATAAACCAGTATCTGACATCGTAAAAACTTGTGGCCGACAGTTTAACGTCCTCTCCGAGGGATGACGATAAACCAGTATCTGACATCGTAAAAACTTGTGGCCGACAGTTTAACGTCCTCTCCGAGGGATGACGATAAACCAGTACCTGACATCGTAAAAGCTTGTGGCCGACAGTTTAACGTCCTCTTCGAGAGATGACGTGCTCAGATTTATTCACCTATCATGTGAATAAGTCGAAGGCCAGAGTGAGTATCGAACCCCAGACCTACCAGTTCAGACGTGATCACGTTGTTACTGAGCTAACCTGGCCCCTTATAAGTTGATTATCTTTTGAAACTGAGAATTATAAGTTTGAATCTTATTCAGCCACGTAGATGATTGAAAACCTTGTACTCTCCTTCTCTCAGAGATAACGTAAAACTGTCGCTCCCAAACCTCAACCATCATATAAATGATCGTTAAAGCACTACTCAACTTAAGTCAGGTAATATTTATGACTCTTGAAGTAGAATCAACCAGAAAATATGGCCTGCGTATATTTTAAATGAGTTGCAAGTACTAAAAAGTTCACATTTGACGCTCTTGGAACAATATTAAAACCAACTCCTTTTGATGAACGCCGTGAAAGCTCAGTCATTTCTTACTTAAGTGTTAAACAAATAAAAAATTGCATTGCCATACATGTCCGTGTAAACTTAATCATAAATATGCGAATACATATTGTTAGTAGATTTTGAAGAAGTCGTGCACGCCTACCATGTACTAGTCAGGGCGGGTTTACATATTTATAATTTACTCTCATCTTTGTAAAGATTCATCAAAATACTACCAAAAAGAAGTAATATTACAAATATTAATGTAATCCAAATAATATAATTTATAAAGAAACTGACAATATCAACCATCAAATAATTCAAATGAACTAATTTGAGGCCCAAAATATTCAGATAAATTACTCAGACCGAAGCAACTAGTGTTCTCATTAAATTAATTTTGTAGTTATTTAAGAAGAATTTTGAGATTTTATCATAGTACTATGATTACATGTCATAAATTAGACAATAATTTTTCACAGTTTTATTTTTGATTGATATCAAAAATTTCTTGATATACCTGACCAGTAAAACAAAGAAGAGTAATAGACTGAGTAAGTAAGTAAAGAAACGAACTTACAAACTCCAATTTTCGAGGAATCCGAAGATGTAACGTCTACAACGTGCTTGGTCTCCCTTTCTCTTTACTCCTGAAGACGGATAACCGGAAAATTTGAGTTTATAAGTGTTTTTCTTTACTCTGTGTGTTACTTTTCTTCGATTTTGAACTCGTATCGTATCCAGTTTGGATTGTCTTTTGGATTATATAGCAAGTGAAATATGCTATAAGTATAAATAAATAAACTAAATAAATAAGTATAACCCGTATAAATAAATAATATACGGGTAAGATGATAGGCAGTTTAGTATGTTAGCATTGAGTCAGGCAGAAACTTAGACCGTGAATATTATTTTATTGATAGAAGTTCTGAAACTTTACAGAAAAAAAATACAGCAGGTATTAAAATATCCAAATTTATTTTATTTGAAATGAAGAAACTTCTTTATAAACAAAGGCATTCAAGTATTTTCATTTTACCGAGTGCCACCAGTGGGTGTCCGCCCGGTTTTCGCTACTAATTCAAAAAGCTGTAGGAGAAACAACCCTCAAACAAAATTACTCCTAAATACATGAAATTGTAGTCCAAGTATCCAATAATACAAAAAAAGTATTTTTATAAAATTTAGATTATTGGAATCTCCCAAATATACAATTTATGTCATTTAAATGAACCTAAATTTAAATTCATACAAAAATAAAGAAGTTTCATGCAAGCTTTCCAAATTTATACATTTGTCATTTGCAATACATTTTAATGTTTTAATAAAAACTGCAAATATATCAAAGGCTTGTGATGTCTTCAGTTAACAGTACATAATCTCTACTGACCATAAAGCCAGCAGGATGATGATTTAGCAGTTTTGAGCCTCTGGTCCGCAATTACGGTGTGCACTGTTGTGCATTGAAATATTCGTTGATTGTTGGTATTTTATGATAAAATCTCAATATTTTTTTAATGATTGCCTGAAATTAATATATTGTACTTTTGACCTGTTTTGTAATGAAAAGTAACATTTTTTTTATATAAAAGAGGGATGATTATTTGAATATTTTGATGATATTGATGATTTTAATATAAGATATAGTAAGGAGCCACACGAATTAAACTTTTGATTTTATTAAAACTTTGAACTAGAGTATTAGAATATTTACGAAATGGTGGTAGAAATGAAAGTCGTAACAAGGTACTGAGTAACTCAAACATACTACAGTATAGGCAGAGTTAAAATAGTTAAGGATCAGTTAACTACGATTTGAGCTCTAACCTGAAAAGTAATGTTAAAGGAAGAGTATCAAAGGAATTTAATCCATTAACGGTGCAATATGATATAATGTGGTGTTTACTCATATTGGGAAAAGTATTCAGTTTCCACACAAAAAAAAAGTTTGTTATAAAAAAACTAAACAATGCGTTTCGAACACTTTATGTCCTTCTTCAGGTTAGATCTAAAAAAAATATGCATATGCATTTAAGACAGGGGTGGGCAAACTAAGGCCCGCGGGCTACAGCCGGCCCTCTGGTCTTTTGAATCTGACCCACCGAAGATAGGTACATGATTTAGGTTTGATGTAAATGATTGTATTAATTTTATTGTGACTCGCAATGAAGTGCATTTCAACATCAAGTGATGCAGTATCACACTTTCAGCTTTCGTTCTTCTTTTGCTGGTCAGATTATTTAAGTGTGATAAATACTAACAAAAAACCTAAAGATCCCAGATGGCTGATGAATATATCAGATCTGTTCTGAGAATTACCCCAGACTTCGAATCTATATTTATAATTTGTGATCAACAACACCGTTCTCATTAAAAAAGTATGTTTATACTTCAATGACTTTTTTTTTGTTTAATTCGTACTGTTAACTAATGCTGTTTTTATATTGTATCTTCTGTTGAAATGGCCCACCTGTTAGATTTTTAAATCATTGTGGCCCACCTGTCAAATTTTAAAGTTAATGTAGCCCGCGAATCAAAATATTTGCCCACCCCTGATTTAGAAGCTTTGGGAAAATAAGGGCGAATTAATTAAAATAGATACATCTGACACTATTGAGTGGTAACATAGGAATAATCCCACCTATATCACTCAATAGTGTCAGATGTATTCATTTTAATTAATTTGCCCCTAAGTTCCCAAAGCTCATAAATGTATATATATATATATATATATATATATATATATATATATATATATATGAACCAACCACAATAAGAAATGGGAAAACCAGACTAAGATCTTTCAACCGTAACAAGCGGTCTTCGACAGAGTCAAAAACCCAACTGCAACTGTAGTTGGGTTTTTGACTCTGACGACGACCGCTTGTTACAGTTGAAAGATCTTAGTCTGGTTTTCTCATTTCTTATTGTGATTTGATCATTGATTGTTATTTCACGTGTTTATGTGAAATCTTTATATATATATATATATATATATATATATATATATATATATATAGATGTAACCTGAAGAAGAACAACAAGCGTTCCAAACGCGTTGTTTAGTTTCTTATAATAAACTCTTTTTTTTTGTATCGAAACTCAATACTTTCCCTAAAAGAAATTTTAATATCGTAAACATCGTAAACCTTGTATAAGGTTTTTAGATATTCGAAAAATAATTGATGACAATGAACGTGTTCAAAACCACTTGAAATATGAGGGGTAATAAACTGTTATATTAATATAATAATCAATGATCAAAACACAATATGAAATGGAAAAAGCAAGACTAAGATCATTCAACCGTAACAAGCGATCTTCGTGAGAGTAAAAAAACCCAACTTGCGTTGGGTTGGGTATGTAACTCTGACGAAGATCGATTGTTGCTGTTGAAAGATCTTAGTCTTGTTTTCCCATTTCATATTGTGGTTTGATCGTTGATTGTTATTTCACGTGTTTATGTAAAATCTTCTTAACAATATAATAATATTGAATTCATGATAATTGCTGATTTTAAAGGGGCTAACTCGTGATTTCTGCCGAATAATGAGATACATTGATTTAAGATACCTTTGAAAACTATCTAAAACATTTTGTTATCGTGAATATATAATAAAAATAAATTTTTACAGTTAAAAAAATATTTGTGATAGTTTATAATAAGAATAAAATTAATCAGCGAGCTTTGATTATAAATATGGTGATTAAAAATAATTTTTTCATTAATTTATTAAACTGTTAATAGAAATTTCTTTGATTCTCTTCTATAGTATATTATCTATAATGCAGTTTTGAAAACTATTTATTCTTCATTAGGTACTTACTTTTATCTATTATTTTTTTCTTGTAAACACTTGTTTCCTGTGGAAGAAAATGGATTTCCACACTGTAGAGCTGAAGATAAGATAATGTTGTCACCTTATGAATATCATTGCAGCAACACTGTAAAAAGGAAATTAGCATTTATATAATGAACACGGCTTTCAGTTGCAAATGATTTCTGTTGAGCACTTGACACAGCTTTTCTGTATGTTCACAACCACGGCGTGTTTTTTTTTTCCGGGTCACTGTGTATAGATTAATTTATTTGTTTTGTAAATTTAAAGTAACAAATACGTTTATATGAAAAAAAAATTGCTTATAAATACACTTGCAATTAAATATTTTACGATTTATAAAAAAACGAGTTAACAATATATTAGAATTTTTATTTTCACTATGAATTGATAAATAGATAGGATAGCAGAGCAACAAATCAGTAAAGATGCTCTTTTTACTTGAATATCCCGTTGCTTTATTTCCTTCACCAATCAGTTAATTCAGCTTGCCAGCGTGTTTTATTTAAACAACCACTTTTTTTTCCTTTTCAGTTCATAGTGTACAGTACAGTGTCTACCTCTGTAACTCATTTTTAAACAACAAACATTTATTAAATTTTTCAATAGTAGATTTTATGCACCTAGGGAATAATGAGGTCTTGTATTTCCCGGGTGTTTTAGTTGATTATTGAAGGAACGCCGAAAAAATTAAAACTACGCGAGAGAATAATAGCTCAATATTCTTGAGGCGCATGCAATATTTGATCTCCAGAAAAGACGCTATAATAGAAATTTATTAAATTTTTCCTTTTTTTTATCATGCTGTATCAAATCAATTTATTATTTATTATTTAATATAAAACAAATTAATAATAACTCTTAATAATCCAAAACAAAGGTTTAAGAAAGCTAAATAAAAGTATGTAAACAAAACACAGTAGAATAATTAACAATACATCAGGCTTGCCACCCTAACTATTCCCGATCTAATTTCCCTTCATATCTAAACATCGATATCAGTAAAATAATTAGGTTGGACAACCTGTATTATATTCCTGTTTTTTTATTAATCTCCTGTCTTTTTTTTTATTAATGCACCGTTTTTAAGTACGGGAATTAAATGATTTACATTATTACCTGAAAACAAGATGTTTAAAATTTCTTTTTGTCCCTTCTGGAAATAATATATATTTGTGAGCTTACTTTGTTTTGAATAATCATCAGAATGTAAGTACAACACTTTTTTTTTTGCTAATCTCAAACTGTCATCAAAGGAAGTATCATGAACCAATCATGAAACCGGTCATGATTCAATTGGTCATGAAAGCGGTGTAAGTTTCTTGATAACATTTCAATATACCAAAATATTTCCATAAGAAATATTTCCATAGACTAAACGATTCTAGTGTTGTTATAACACATCCGTAATTAATATACTTTGAAAATATGATATATTTCTTTTTACAAAAAAACATCCATTTATTTTAATTTTCAAATATAATCATTTCCAAATAATTCAATGAAACTGAAAGACTATAATTACTAAACTTGTATTGCTAAAGCCTTTCCAATTTGAAGCATTTCATAGTCGAACTATCTTTTAAAATGTTAAATTACAAAACGTTTGAATTGAGCATTCATGGATATAAATTAGTAGTGATATTGTAATTTTTATTTAACAATTGATATTGCATAATAGTTTTGACACAAAATACGTGTTTTTTAAATTTGAGTTTCTAAGGCCAGACACTGTAATGCACAATGGTAATTTATTTTTTATTGACATTTAATTTAGTCTTAATAAGAAAACTACCCGATACCTAACACAGTTTTACAGTTCTTTTTTTTATTGCAAATATTTTTTTTTTCCTCAATCAAGTACTACAATACTTGTTTATTTCTGCCCCAATTAAAACTAACTCACTTTGTTCACTTTGTCACGTCTTAAGCGTTTCCACAAGCAGTGCTTTTTAGAAGGCGTTCATAAATATTGTATTTTGTTCTTTACCGCCTCTCACAGCTTAACTAATTGAGGGCAAATTACGTTCAAAGTGGCACCGATTTCACCAAAATACTCACTTCAAGTTTGTTCTAAAAGTCAAAACAGAATGAACTTTCAACGCACTATTTTATTGTATATAAAATGAACTTTACAGTTATCTGTTGTCGTAATTTAATCATTTTTTTTATCTAATGTGAGTTATTTTCTGTAAAAAAACTTTGTTTACTTTCAACATTTCTCAATGATTTTAGCTGTCAAGTTATAAAGAATATCAGTTGCCACTCATTGTAAATCGAGATATTCCATTTAAATTGATTTTCATTTATAATATTCTCAATAATTAAGCTCCCATCTTATTATTAAATAACTGTCTAAAAAAAATTATCAAACTGTATAACTAAAATTCTTTTACTTGAAATTCGAAAAAACGATCCAAACTGGACGCAAATCAGTTCAAAAACAAAGGAAACTAACACACAGAGAAAGAGACACACAAAACTCAAATTTATAGGATGATCCGTATTCAAGAATAGAGAATAGGCGACGAAGCATTGTTGTTGTTCGCCCATTTTTTTTTCTCCTGAAGACGGATCATCCGAAAATTTGAGTTTGTAAGTCTGTCTCTTTCTTTGTGTGTTGCTAAAATTCTTTTATGTCTATAGTCCTATAAATAGAATGAATTTTACTCATAAATAATATAATTTACTGTCAGTAAAGTTTCCACCAAAAATGAATACTATTATTATTAGGATGCTACTTTAGTGTAAAATTTTAATGTAGGCTGAATCAAAGAATCAAAGATTAATGCTAATGATGTTGATATAGAAATATTCAAAAGCACTTCTCTTTGATTTTCATTCAGAATACAATCTTTACTTTGTGTAATAAGAAATATTATTAATATTTTATTATATAAGTTAAATTCCTAAAACATACAAATATGTTTGTAATATTGACCTTTTTTCATTTAGTGGGAATATTTCTAACTTTTTTTCATTTTTAGGTGAAGTTAGGTCTTTTTTTGGTGAAATTGTTAATAACATCATTGTAGAATGCATTGTTCATTAGGTTCTTAAAAAAAGCTGTTTCTATTCCAATTAGTCCAAGACTGCTTGATATTTCTTGTCCCTGCAAATTTTGGGTATACTTGTAAATTGTACCTTACTGTAATAAATTGTTCTTTTATAGTATTGATAAAAAATCTATACACGTAAATTGACTTTCATCACAACACCGTGGAGTACGGTATAGAAAAATAATTACGGTTGCTCCGTAAAACATGATATATTTCAGTTTTTTTATTAAACTATTTTATCTTTGTTATCTCAAATATATTTTAATTCTGAATTTTATTCAAATAATTTGACATTAGTTGGTAATTTATTCATGAAAGTAAACTGAAATCGGTTAAATTTGATGCCTCTGTAACGACATGCAATAGCTCTTTTGGTGGAAGCAGATGGCTAAATTGCTGCCCCATTGCTATGTGAGTGTTGCATAAAACTTACTAATTTAGAATCCACCGATTCAAAACTCGCTAATAGAACCAATTTAGGAGTAATTAATATTATCATATACTTATCAGAGCAGATTTGCTTTTTATCAATGCTTTGATAACATTGATTACTCATTGATTTGGGATTACACATTACATGATGTAATTCAATCCAGAGGGATGCAATATCCCTGTTGCTTCCCCTGCGTGGATTTTTTTCGTGCCTTGAGTCCACCGGTTGATGCGTTAGCTCATATTCAGGATATAAAAGCTAAAAGCATTAAATTCCGCATAGTTTACACTGATTTTAATGATTTCACAAAATAACAGAATATCTGTCTAGAGAAAAATAAATAAAATTCTTTCATCGTTTCTTCTATAATCATAGGTAAAAAAGCACTACTTCTCACGGTTCCATTAACTGCGCGTCTATGGTAACACAAGCCTCAAGCAAGCAGTTAATGTGTGGTATTTACTAATTGACTAATTAGTCAACATTACCTTATTGAAACAGATATAACCTAACGATGAACACTAAGTTTTCGAAACGACTTGTGCAATAAAACCTTTTTTGCTTTTTTTTGTTATGGGAAGACTTAGTGGTTTTTTCTCTCTAATAATTAAAAATAATAGGCGATCTATTGTTTTTACAAACTGTGACTTATAACGGACCATCCTCACATAGTATGGGGATATTGTGATCTAGGTGTGAGGTTTTGCCTAGTAGCCAAACAGTATCACTATATAGTATTGTGATACTATATATAATATCACACATAGTATACTATATAGTATACTGTATAGTATTGTGGTACTATATATAATATCACACATAGTATACTATATAGTATACTGTATAGTATCACATATAGTATACTGTATAATATATAGTATCGAACATAGTATACTGTATACTATATAGTATCACAATAGTGTACTGTATATATATAGTATCACACATATTATACTATTTAGTATATTGTATACTATACAGTATACAACATAGTATACTGTATACTATATAGTATCACACATAGTATACTATATAGTATACTGTATACTATATAGTATCACTATAGTATAGTATCACACATCAAGATTGTGATATTCAATCTCATATGTATTTCAGTAGGCTTAATGTAGTGGTCGGTTGTTACCAGAACAAACAATAATGTTCATCTTTGTGTGAATATACTGACAGTAAATTGTACTGCTAATAGCCATATCCGTTAGCAAGAAATCATTATCAATTGGAAACGTTATAATTTGTGTATTTAAATATAAATAAATCACTTAATAATTTTAAAAGAGCGTAAGTTGATTATTTTTAGATTCAAAACTATTAAAATCATTCATAAGTTGATACATTATCTTTTCGCTCTTGTTTCTAAACAAGTATTATATAACTCACATAAGTCTTGTAAATATTTTTTTTTTGTTTTTGATATCTGCTTCATAGACTGGTGATTTAGTTTTTTATTGATTGATTTAGGAAAGAGCCGATACTGAGTGGAAATTCGCTAGAAGTCGCCTTTGGATATCCTACTTTGAAGAAGGAGGAACTGTTCCACCGCCTTTCAACGTTCTACCATCACCAAAAAGTGTTTGGTATCTGATAAGATGGATGCATAGGAAACTCTGTGGTCACAGTAGAGCTGCTAAGAAGGAGCATATGAGGACTATCAAGGTAAGAGTGTAATGGATTGACTGACACTGCCAATGGGCAGCCAAACACGAAGACCAAGTAACTAATACTAGGTCGGGCCTAAAAAAATCCATCCCGACCCGACCTGGTCCGAATCTGAAGTAGCTGATATTTTCGTGTATATATTCTCTCCCAGAGAGTACTGGATTGACTTCCGCACACTTGGCTGAACGCTGCACACGGGTACCCAAACACGAAGACCAACTAACTAATTCTAGGTCGGGGGCTAAAAAAATCCATCCCGACCCGACCTGGCCCGAATCTGATGTAGCTGATATTTTCGTGTATATATTCTCCCCCAGCCGAGCAAATTTTGGTCATCTAAATTGTTTGTTTTATAATAAATATTCCTTAGTTTAATATCATTTAATATCGTTTTAGCATACATAACATATAAATATATATTTATTAAAAAAAGTTAGTGGGAGAGAAGCTCAGGCCCGGCCGTACCTGACCCGAACGTAATAATTGGCATTTCGGGCTCCAACCAAACGTAATAATTGACATTTTGGGCCCCAACCAAACATAATAATTGACATTTCGGGCCCGACCAGGCCAGAATTTCGGGTCGGGCTCGGGTTTAGGATCTTACTCCTAACCAATATATCAGCCTGTTAAAGAAATATATTTAACTCAATAAACACACTTTTCCGCTGAGTCAGTACCTATGGTAGATATACTTTGTATTTTGGAGACTATCCGCTTGAGTGACAAATATTATATTTCTATCTAAATTGTAAAATAAAATTTGATATCTATATTGTATTTCTATTTTTATTTTACTAAATTATAATATTTTCATTACTTGATATTCAAAATAATTATTAATAATAATTGTTCCACCACTACCATGTTCAATGTGTAGAGGTTTCCCTCAGAAATAGTAATACTCTCATTGAAGTATTACTTTTTGATAATTTGTTATAATAACTAAAATTCTATGAAAGCGATATTGACAAAATAACGATATAAAAAAAAATAATTAGTCATTAGTGACCTTAAACAGTGAAAACTGTTTTAAATATATTAAAACCTACAAATTTTATTACGTTTCTTATAATTTTTTTTAAATGTTTCAGCGAAAAGTAAAACAAGCAAGTGAAAGAGACTTCAGGTATCAGGTAAAATATTAATATTTCTTGTTAAAATAGTTATTTTGGTTAAATATAAAAGAGGAAAATATTGGAATTTTACTTCTCAATGAAAATTTAGAAAAAAAACATTGATAAAAATATGTTTTTTTCATTTTTGTGAAAACTTATTTGAAGAAGTTTTTTTTAAACAAAAATTTTTAAATGTCAAAAAATATATTTATATTTTTAAAATTATTTTAAAAAATATATTTAAATTTTTTTTAAAATTTTTTGAAATGCTAAATTCTAAAAAAAATAATTTTTAAAGTATTTTTATCCTGTATTTCGATATCATTTTACAGTTTTATTGACTAAGATATTTTCTATATTATTTGAAAGTAAATTTAACCTGGATTAAGATTTATATGTCTTGCAACCTTAAAAATTTAGATAGCTAGAAATCAACAATCTAAAATAGGCGTACTTACTCGTATTTGTATATGAAATAATTACTGATGATAATGAATAATACAATAGAACCTCCCAGTAAGAGTTTAATTTGTTCTCAAACTGAGCTCCTATTGTAATTTACTCGTATTATGAAGCAATATTTTGCATTTAAATTAATATGAAAATAAATAATATGGTCCATCAATTGAGGGCAGGCTATTTTTTGTGACAGAAGGGAGGTAAATTGAACATGTGAACGGGGAAGTCGGTATGTGGTAAATAAAAGAGAGGCAGTCAGCCGATTGTGTTTGTAGCAATGTTATCTGTAACGTACTTTAAATTATTTCCTGGAATTGAATGAGAAATACTCGAGACGTCTAGCCCAGAGGTTCCCTAAGAGGGTTCTGCGGAACTCAGGAGTTCCTTAACGCACTGTCTGGGATTCCGTGAAAATTATTAAGAAAAAACATTTTTTTTTTTTTTTTTTTTTAGTGGGATAGATTAATTCTTACTTATGAAAAATTGTGTTACTTGTGAATCATGAAATTGAATAATGTGTATATGTATTTATGCACTGACCAAACCACAAAATGGAAAGGGAAAAAAACTATGATCTTTCGATCATAACAAGTGGTCTTCGTCAGAGTCAAAACACAAGATGTGAAATCTTGTTATTTATGTATTTATACACATAAGTAGAAGTGATTAAAATTTTATTTATATTTAGCATGAATCACTTGTCAGTTTTTGCAGCTGTCTGTTTTTCGAATTTCTTTCTATTGTAAAAATAGCACTTCACACATTGCTGCCACTTCCCACTACCTAATTATGTAAAACCGGTTTTCTTTTTATACTGCCTAGAAACCCAATACCGAAGTAGACTTAATGCTGGGGCTGACTTGAGAATCAAACTCTCAACTATAAAGTCAAAAATGATTACAAACAAACTTTGTGTTAAAATTGCTAGTACTCGTATTTCTATTTTATGTGTTACGAGTGGATAAACTCGTAAACTCGTATATACTTGTGGAAAATATGAAAATTGAAATCTTTAGTTTCGAGTTTTTATTCTAAAAATACACATTATAGTAACATTACTTTTTAACTGGGTTTTAAACAATTTGGATAGCGCATAAAAAATTTATATTGGATTGTATAAATCATCAGAATCTGGAGTTCCCGGGAAAGTTACTGAAGCAAAAAGGGTTCCAGGCCGAGGAATTTAGGAAATCTGGTCTAGACTATGTGCTCCGGCTTAATCAAACTGTTGTTTTTCTTAGAATAGTCTTAAAAACCCTCTCTTTACAGTAGTCATCGCTGCAGCTGACGATCTCTCGTACTACGAGTTTTTACTATTCATTATACTAAAAATTGAGTATTGTGGTCTTAAAGCGAATCACTCGTGCAATGAGGCACTTGTACTATAAGGTTCTACTGTATCAGTAATTCCGAAAATTCAGTCATGCAATCAATACGATGTATCGTCAGAGTTAAAAAAGATGTGAAATTCTGTTATCTTATGTATTTATACACATAAGTAAAGTTAAAATTTTATTTATATTTAGCATGAATTCGATGTCAGTTTTTGGAAACTATCTCATTCTACGAATTTTCACTGACCATTGCAAAAATAGCACAGCACTTCACACATTTCTGCCACTTCCCCACTACCTACTTATGTAAAATCGTTTTTCTTTTTATACTGCCATAAATACTATATACCAAAGTAGACTTAATGCTGGGGCTGACTTGAGAATCAAACTCTCAACTATAAAGTCAAAAATGTTTACAAAACAAACTTTGTGTTAAAATTGCTTGTACTCGTAATTTCTATTTTATGCGTTATATACTTGTTGAAAATATGAAAATTGAAATATTTAGTTTCGAATTTTTATTCGAAAAATACACATTATAGTAACATTACTTTTTAATTGTTTTTAAACATAATATTATATATAAGGGCATATGAAAATATTTATATTGTGATTGTATAAAATCATCAGAATCTGGAGTTCCCGGGAAAGTTACTGAAGCAAAAAGGGTTCCAGGCCGAGGAAAGTTTGAGGAAATCTGGTCTAGACTATGTGCTCCGGCTTAATCAAACTGTTGTTTTTCTTAGAAATAGTCTTAAAAACCCTCTCTTTACATTAGTCACCGCTGCAGCTGACGATCTCTCGTACTACGAGTTTTTACTAGTCGTATGAGACAAAAATTCGTAGAAATGGTTGGTCTTAAAGCGAATCACTCGTGCAATGAGGCACTTGTACTATAAGGTTCTACTGTATCAGTAATTCCGAATATTTGCCAAGTCATGCAATCAATACGATTATTGATACAGAAGTTGTTTTGGAATAATCCAAACTTCTGCGTTTATCTAACAGCTGTTTAATCCATCAGGTCAGAAAAAATGTCAATACATTTTTATGACTATTGTGGAAAACGTTTAAAACTATGATAATGTATATGCAACTATTATAACAGTACTTTAGAAGTCAAGTATGCTCTGTTTAAGTTGTATTGGTACACTATGATTTTCTCGCTTACCTGGAATGTCCAAGTTCCAGGTAGAGTAGATTCATAGGTCTCTCCATGGATTACTCATTTAGCTGAGATCGTGGTCCGTTCCTACTAATCAAGGTTTGGGGCTCTAGCTCCCCGGTATGCTAAGAAGGCATCCGCCCGAAAAGTTACTGCTTCTCACACAGCGACTACAAGGGTCTACCCAACTTGGGTGAGAACCAACAGCCACTACGAGTCCTTCCTCAGTTGACAGGATGAAGAGAACCTCACCATGTGCCCCGCCGCCCTCTGATTTTAAGAGTTTCGGATCAAACTCCGGACCAAAGGTCCTACTGAATCTGCTCAGCTGAAGGTATGATCAGTGACCTTTGTAGCCCCCGGTTCGAAGAACCACGAGGAAAATAAAACAGATTCAACCTGTGGTATAGTTGCATGGCGCCACAAGGGGCGGGCCTGATCTTTATTGAGAGATCAGGAAGATTGTTCTCAGGGTAGGCCTAGGTCACTTGGGGTAGGCCAAAAGGGCCTACTTGCCAGGCTTTTGGTGTCACCACCCTTAACATTAAAATTATATACTATAATACAATATTATAATAATATAATACGGTATGTATTATATTCTATAGAAATGACTTCAATGTATACTAATAATACTTTATTTTATTATTTCAGAGTATAATGAGAAATTTGGTACGACGCTATGTGACAGTGGAGCAGAGAAAAGCTGAGAACGAAGGCGTTACAGAAGACGATGTCAATGAAATAAAACAAGATATATCTGCATTTAGGTGCGAGCTGATAGAAATCCTCAAGCAGTCAGGCATGGATACTTCAACGACAGCTGGCGCTGGGACAGGTATCCAGCGCATCAAAATCATTTTACGATCAACATCAAACATTGATTCCTTGATGGATTACTATATTGTTGCTATATTTTAATATAGCGTAGCGTAATGTTGATACATTTTTGCTGCCTCCAGGCGGTAGTAAGATCACCACACCCGACCAACCGCCGCTGATTGATAATCCTCTAACATTCAAAACTCCAGAATATCCTCAATGGAATTACAATCAAGAATCTGATTTTAAACTGTTGTCATTGGTCCCAAACTTACAGCTTATTACAATATATGTATACGTAGGTATACAGTCGTCATCAAAGAAAACCAACGATTTTTCTAAGACAAAAACATTTAATTTGAATCTTAAAAAAAATTAGTCAAATTACATTAAACTGACTAACGAAATAATAATAACAACAAATTTTTAACCCCATTAAAAAACTAAATTTTTTAAAAATTTAAAATAATTTTATTCTTAATTAGCAAATATTACAGTTGAAAATCCGTTTAAAAACAGTATTTGACAATAAAACATAAAAACAATTAGGACCTTGAAATCTCATTTTGTTATAAAATTTCAAATTTTTTGTTATCATTTTATTGTTTTAATTTTTTTCTATTTTCTATTTTACCCCCTCAATGTTCCACCCTGGGTGACCCCCCCCCCCCCCCTGCTACGTTACTGATATCAAAAGCACAACTTTTAAAAGAAAATTACATAATTTCCAACCTAAAGATGACATAATTGATAATGATATCACCACTGTTGTTTTTGTCTTAGAAAAATCTATGGTTTTCTTTGATGACGACTGTATACCTACATATACATCTATTGTAATAAGCTGGAAGTTTGGGACCAATGACAACAGTTTAAAATCAGATCCTTGATTGTAATTCCATTGAGGATATTCTTGAGTTTTGAATGTTTGAGGATTATCAATCAGCGGCGGTTGGTCGGGTGTTGTTGGTAACTATTATAAGGAATCTACCAACAACCTGGTAAATTTTCTTGCCCACCGGCAAGATACCGGCAAGTATTCCAGAGTGATACTGGAAGTTTTCAAAAGATTATCGTATATTTGTTTTCCTCTATAACGCCTGTTCCTTTTCAGCAATATATCTAAATAACTATTGCATGATCAAATATTAGATTTACTATTTCTTTTATTATTTATAAAATACTTTCAGTTCACTATTAATTTCATACTAATCATATCATTTTCGTCTTTTCTCCAACATCTTTCCGTTTGTCGATTATAATGAATGACATAGCAATTAACCAAAAAATATACCAAACTTAATCGAAGTTCTATATTAATGTTTGATGTTAAATCATTTTCAACATGCAGAATTTGGTGAATTTATAATCAACTTCAGCATATTGATTTGATTATACAAATAAACATGGAGAATATGTTCAACAGTAAAAAGAGGACGACCTCAATAAAATAAAACAAGATATATCTGCATGTAAGAAATATATTTCTTATTTTGACAGGAATATTCCTATAATTTATTATAGAAATATTTTGAGGTCCCCTAATTAAAACGTATTATTTTATTTTAGACGCAGTCTCCTAATGCTTACATGATTCAGCATTAGTTTTGCTCCAATAAACTATAGGAATGAATTAATGATTGATGTTTTAAATAATACGTTTACTTATAATAAAAGTAGTCACAGTTTTCGTATGTTTTTGCTGAAATCATTTTAAAACATGATTTATAATTCAACGTTTTAAACTGTTATGGAATTAATAGGAAACCGTGCAGGAAAAACCCCCCCGGGGAAAAATCCCATCTCAAAAATCCCCCCCCCCCCCCACCAAAGAAAAGAAAATGAAACTTTTTTTTGATTAGAAATAGTATATAAAACCAATACGAAATTACCAATAAATATAAAACTTTTGGTAAATCAAAATAATTTTTAAAGGTCATTATATTTATTGAAACAAAAACTGGAAAATAGCACAATATAAAAATTCTATAGTAAATCAAATTCATCACTCAAATAAAATAAATTAAAACAATAATTAATATATTTTTCGATATAAGAATGATAAAATCATTTCAGGAAACTAAAATACATGGAAATAAAAACAATGTAAACGATAGTGTCAAAGTATAATGTTTTAATGTCAAATTTAAGTTTCAAATCATCATGTGAGAATGCACAGAATCCTAAATCACGAAATCATGTTCTTTTTTGTTGGGTTTATATCGTCAATTGGTAAATTATATACATACATACATAATGAGAAAATTTAGTGTTAGTTTATCAATGAATTTTTTTTGAGGGGGGGATTTTTTTTCTCGGCGTTTTTTTCCTCCGGGGGATTTTATCCTAGAATCATAAGAAAATAAAAGCATATTGATCTTTTGATGTTGATAGTTATTGATTCTTTGGAGTTGATAGGTTTTGATCCTCTGATTTTGATAATTGTTGAACCCTTGATTTTGATAGTTATTGATCCCTTGATTTTGATAGTGATCCTTTGATGGTCATAGTTTTTGGTCCTTTGATTAAGATGTGGTAGTTATTGATCCTTTGATGTTTGTTAGTTATTGATCCTTTGATTTTGATAGATATTGATCCCTTGATTTTGATAGTTAGTGATCCTTTGATGGTCATAGTTTTTGGTCCTTTGATTAAGATATGGTAGTTATTGATCCTTTGATGTTTGTTAGTTATTGATCCTTTGATGTTTGTTAGTTATTGATCCTTTGATGTTGATAGGAGCAGGAGGCAAGAAGAACAGGCAGAAGGAGAGGCGGCTGATGAAGGGCTTCAACATTGCGCCGCCCCCAAAGGCCGCCTCCACGGAGGCCGAGCTGATAGCATCTCTGTCAAACAACTCAGGGAGTGCTCCTGCCGGCACTGACCACTTCGGCAACACAATCTCTCAGCTGCTCAGTGGTAAGCACAAAACACACCCTCCTTCTTACAGCTGTCTGGCAAATAAACTTGCCCTGACGCTGGTCGTGAGATAGAAACAAATTAATATTAGAAGTGCAAGCTTCCTTATGTATTAAACCTATTGAATGTGTCAACTATTTACTACGAACACAAAAGAAAAGGTCAATTTAAATTAGGAATTGAATTTCTATTCAAAAAATGTTCATTTCCTGAAATTAATTTTTGGTTTGCCAATAAAACTTGTTTATAAACTTTTTTTATGTTTTATATGTAAAATATATATTTTATTCTTGAGCTATAACATAATTAATTTGCATTTGTAATAAATGCATACAGCTAGTAGTATTATATATATATATAAATTTTCACATAAATACGTGAAATAAAAATCAATGATCAAACCACAATATGAAATGGGAAAACAAGACCAATCTTTCAACCGTAACAAGCGGTCTTCGTCAGAGTCAAAAACCCAACTGAAACACTAGATGCAGAAAACATCTGGTGAGGGGTTGAGAAGAGTGGGAGGGAAGAGGGTTGACAGCTAGCGGATATTTTTTTACTTTTTCTTACTGTACTCCTTTGTTTTCCCCAAACATCCCTTTCTGGACATTAGTCCTTTCCTGCGCTTTCACCCTTTTAAAATACCACTCTTCCCTCCCACTCTTCTCAACCCCTCACCAGATGTTTTCTGCATCTAGTGTTTCAGTTGGGTTTTTGACTCTGACGAAGACCGCTTGTTACGGTCTTGGCCTTGTATTTCAAATAGACGCGGCCCAGGAAGTAACAGCAACCCCTTAGGTCACTCACTCCCCTAGCTTTAAACAAACAAACTTAATCCCTCTAATTGACTCTACTTTGTTTATAAAAAGAGAAAAGCTATTGAGAATCATTCTCGTCCTGAAGATGGCTCTATGAAAGAGTTGAAACATGTTGACTGTTAACTGTGTAGGAAGTTTATTATATAGTTTAGATACAACAACGAAATTCTTATTTAGGAAGATAGAGAAACTTATAAAAAAGCACGTTTCTGCCAACTATGGTTATGTTTTTAATTATATATATATATATATACTCTGGACCACAGCCACCACGAGTCCGGCCGCATAGCAGGGCATGGGTATCAACCTGTAGTGAAAGAATAACAGAGAGATTCAATAGTAAGGAAATTGAAAAGCACCCATGGGCTTGGAGCCCCGTCCTCCCGTGGTACCAATAGGTTTTTTTTTCTTTTAATTCTTTATTGAAACATGCTCCACACAAAGTATTACAAGTTGTAATATGGTACCGATAGTATTTTAAGGGCACTCGGGAGGTACTCCGGAGCAAGGTCCTACTGACCCTGCTATTGGGACCAGGTATGGGTCAGTTGGTTTTTGTAAAATCCTTACAAAACCTAAATATCAACAACATCGTAGGATCAATAGCGCCATTTATGGCAGAGAAGAGTAATTTTATAATGAACTCAACTCTGTTAATTCCACATAGATACCTGATATCCATCATTCATGAGGAAATGAAGTTTTAATTTTTATCCTTATAATGTTTCGTACATTGAAAGTGCTCTTGTTCAAAATTCTTTAGTTATTTAATAGTTCTGTGCTTTGTTGGAGGTTTAAAAGAATGCATTCGTGTTTTGTTTGTATACATGGTAATCATGTTATACTAATTAACTTATAATTGACTTCATTGCGTTTTTATTCTCTTATTACTCTGTATTGGGCTTTAAAAGACGTCACCACTTCATTTAAGGAACCAATTGTCTTTTTATCACTACATACAGACTATTCTGAATTTTATTTGCTCAATAAAATGGAAAGAAAATATAAATCCTATAGACTGCCTTCCCTTCATTCTCTTATCTTAACATCGCCAACACTCATACTCTCAAACACGTAAGGTAGCTTCCGCAGTGGCGTTCCAAATTGTGGGGGGGGGGGGGGGTGGCATTTTGAGAGTGTAAAAATAGAAAATAAAAAAAAAATAAATGAAATTTTGTACCAAAATGAGTTTTTAAAGTTGTCATTATTTTTATGTTTTATGTATGTAAGACTGTTTTTTTAAACGGATTTTTTCAACTGTAATACATATAGCAAATAAAAAAAATAAATGTACCTTAAAATTTTCAAAACTATTTTTGTTTTTAAGTGGTTAATAGTTTAATTATATCTGTTATTGTATGTGTAGCTAGTTAATTTAATTTAATAATTTTTTTCATGATTTGAATTATACGTTTTTGTTTTGAACAATTTTTTTGATCAATTGATTTTCTTTGATGATGACTGTATATGTATACAAGTATTGTAATAAGATAAAAAGGGTGAGATTAATAACAGCATTCTAAATTAAATTCTTGATTATAATTCCACCAAAATATATATTTTGATGACTTTTAAGCGATTGTCATTGGTAAAATGTCGTGTGAAGGGGGGGGGGGGGGGGGGGCTACGCTACAATCTATGACGCACCTTACCGCCTACTCAGCATTTATTACAAAACAAACGAAACATTGAGTGGTTATATTTACAACAGGTAGCTGTGAATTTCCAAAAGTTAAAATTAGTATACTGCCCAAATTTTTTTTATTTTTTTTTAAACTATTTTAAATTACGACTTGTAAAAATAAAACTTTAAAAATATTTTCTCCTTTTTATTTTATCCTACTTAAACAATTATCTTATTATCTTAAAACAAAAGAACAGCTTGAGATTTTAAAATTCAAAAACTGATCTCTCAATCTGTGATTTTGTATTTCTGATATTGACAATGTAGTAATTTTATTATAACACAAAGAACTTGTTTATATTTATATATTATTAGTGGATACAATAACCTTTAAGTCGCTTTTTAATATTTCTTTAATATTACTTTAGTGCATAATTGATTGAGTAGCTATATTTTATGAATACTACGAATATTTCATTAGAATATAATTTCAAATTGAGTTTCAATATTTCATTACATCAGTGATCCACAACCTTTTCTAAGCTACAACGCACCAAAATTCTTTTTAGAATTCCGCGGCACACCAACATGTAAAGTATATAGGTATTAATCGAAACACAAATTTTACAATAAGTGTTTGTTTTTTATTTAAAAAGTATAGATACATAAAACTATAACATATTTATTTCTACGCAATCATAATAATTATTAATGTGATATCTGCGCTTGTTTCAATGAATACAAAAGTTTTATATTCGCCTGAATATTTGACAACGTAACCCGAAATTCTTGGTTAAGATCTTTTAAGCATGGCCGCTTATCATTTAATTAATTTAATTATTAATTATTTAATTAATAATTTAAACTATTAATTAAATATATTATTATAAAATATATATTTTAAATATATATAAATATATAATAAATTAATTTATATATAAATTATTATTAATTTAATAAATATAATTATTAATTTTTAATTAATAACAGAGTTGAAAATTTTTGCTTACATAAATATGTCGTCGAAAATGGAAGTAATATTAAGATTGCTTTGTAGGAAATGTGAGGATATTTTTTTTTAATCCACGAAACATCTAAATTGTTATTGTTTATTAAAAATTGTAAAATGTCATATACAATGTATTTGACCGCGGCACACTTGTATCTGGCTCCTGGCACACCTGTATCTGGCTCATGGCACACCAGTGTGCCTAGGCATACCTGTATCTGGCTCATGGCACACCAGTGTGCCGAGGTACACCTGTATCTGGCTCCTGGCGCACCGGTGTGCTGTGGCATACCTGTATCTGGCTCCTGGCACACCGGTGTGCTCAGGCATACCTGTATCTGGCTCCTGGCACACCAGTGTGCCGAGGTACACCTGTATCTGGCTCCTGGCACACCGGTGTGCTGCGGTATACCGGTTGCGGAGTATTGCATTAGATTACAATTTACTACAGTATAGTGACATGTAGGAGGTGTGTAAATAAAGTAGTGAGACTGATTTTCTTTAAATTTTCTATTCAAATATAATTACAATGTGATATTGTCACCTTCAAAATAGTTCCCTTCGGAAGCCACACAGCGCTGGAGACGGTCCTTCCAATCATTGTAGCATTGCTGGAACTCGGATTCTGGAATGGCCTTCAGCTGGTCGGTTACAGCAGTTTGTATGTTTTGTAGTGTCCCGAAATGAGTTCCCTTGAGGTGATTTTTCAATCTCGGGAAGAGGAAAAAGTCACAAGGACTCAAGTCTGGTGAATAAGGAGGCTGAGGAGCAACAGGAATGTTTTTACTGGCCAAAAACTCGTTTATTGAGATGGCAGTGTGACAGGGCGCGTTGTCGTGATGCAACACCCACTTGTCTTTGATGTTTGGCCGCACACGAAGGACTCTTTTTCGAAGTCTTTCAAGGACCTCACGGTAGAACTGCTGATTAAGCGTCGATCTGAACGCACAAGGTTCCGTACTCTCTTGACATTTTCATCGGTGTTTGCACTTGAAGGCCTTCCGCTTCGTGGTTCATCTTCAATCGACTCTCTTCCTTCTAAAAATTCCTTAAACCACCGAAAAACCTGTGACCTTGATAAAACACGTTCTCCATAGGCCTCCTGAAGTTTTTCAAAAGTTTCGGTTGCATTATGTCCAAGTCTGAAGCAAAATTTGATTGCACACCGCTGCTCAACTTTGAGGTCACTCATTTTTAAAACGCTCAAGAAAAAACCATTTCACGAAAACCAACGCTACGGACAAAGAAATGACTGGCGAGTTCAGATTCATACTGGAGGCGCATCACACGTGCACCTGACGCTACTCAAGGCCACGCGTCTCCAGCGTTGCCAGATCGAAAGCGACGTTGCCAGTCTCACTACTTTATTTATACACCTCGTATGATACCCAAGTACTTGGGCTACATTCAGCAGACTGTACAGTGGTGTCTAGGTTAGGTTAGGTTGCAGTGGCAGTCCCACAAGAGAACACACTTAGGCCGAGCATTGGCCCTTTGTGATACAACACAATGAAGATTGATTCTACAGTGGGAGTGCTAAATTTTGCCTAACTCAAATGTATTTAGAGTAGGATCTTTAATGAGTACCTGACATCGTACAGGTTTGGGACCGACGGTTTTAACGTCCTTCTCCGAGGGACGACGCGCTCAGATTTATTTACCTCCCGCGTGAATAAATCGAGGGCCAGGTGAGGATCGAACCCCGCTCCTATCAGATCAGAGGCAAGCACGTAACCACTGAGCAAGCCTGGCCCATTCAGTGGTGTCTAACAGGTCTAAAAATTAATTGAAACTTTTATAAATTCGGGATCCCTTATTACAACAATGTCTTTGACTTAATAAATTATCAAATTAGATTTCATGTTACATTTTTTTTAAAAAATATTTAATGAGCATTAAATCATAAATCTATGTTTTCTTTGTCATAAAATATATTTTTTTTTATTATTATTAACTAAACGACTTTTCTTAAGGAAAATATAGTTACATAAACAACAAAATTATGAGGCCAGTTTTTTTTTGTTGTAACTCAAAAGTAACATCAAAAACTTTGAAATAGTTATAGAGGGTAATCAAAAATTTTATACCTTGTAATTTTTTTTTTCAATGAATAATGGATAAGAATTATTGAAAATAGAAGTCAAAAGTTTGAGGGTAACATGCTGAAGCAGTGAGGAGGTATCTGCAAAGAATATCTTAGTTTATTGTTAGATTTCGTCTATATTTGAATCCCTGGAGACTATGATGCTGCCTGAAGTAACAAAAAAAATGTGTTTGAAATGTCAACAGCTCTTGTTCTTGTTATAAACTTGCATGGTTCAGAGTGATACTAAATAGTTTAGTACATGCATATTGTTGGTGCCACAGAGTTCATACCTCGTCTATCGCTGCTGAAGTCGCCCGACCGGTTTCGCAATGGCTGCATCATCATTAGCCATTGCGAAACCGGTCGGGCGACTTCAGCAGCGATAGACGAGGTATGACGGTTGATAATAATATCTTAAATAGTTTAGGGTTACATTGAAATTAATAATTTAACAATATTTTACCCAAAAGTTGTCAGAGAAACAATGGAAATACTCTTTTGGTTTGGTCTTTGAATAAGAAAATGTTCGGAGTTGAACTGTTTAGGTGAAACCAGTCAGTGAAACTACAGTCTCTGGAAGAGCCCTGGTTTAAGTATGGCCAGTTGTTCAGACTGTCCACTGTCAGTCAGTCATAAGTGACAATGAGGTATTCCAATCAGCTTTATGGCTGTAGTCTCAATGTGGTATGAACGTGCTTTCATTGCATGACTCGCTTGTTCTTTAAAACACAAACACATTCATCTAATCTACTAGAAGTTATAAAAGAAAGTGCAAACTGGATTACAAGCGAATAATCCGAGTAATATGGATACAGCTTCTGGACCACTGATTCTTAAAATTAAAAATGACTTTCTTGAGGATTATCCTCCAAATAATTCACTTATCCGTTAAACAAGTGGATAAAAATCACCGTCCAAACCACAGTAGTAAAAAATCTACTACTCATTGAGACCTTTGTTTTTCATATTGTACTTAGTTTACTGAGGTGGTTTTCTCTGTTGCTTGGCACTCCGTACTCGATACAAACGCGAATGCGGGTCTTTTACATGACATACTCATATTGTTAAAACATACTCACATCCCAACTTTTAGAGAGAGAGATGATAATTGTAGTAGTGGGTCTCTGACACAAAATCACTGATAACAATGATAATTACAGGGCAGAAAAATATTTGTTCTTGTTTGGTCAAACACAAATACAAGTTCCCGTACTCCGTCAGCGTGCTTTGCGTACTATTAACCTAAAGTAAATTAGACGGCCTTGTATCTTTTATAGCTAGATTGTAAAACAGCATATATATATATAAATATATATATATATATACTTTGAAAACTTTAAGAAAAATGAATGAAAAACACAAACTAGAGCTCACATTCAATATTTTGTCATTTTCAACGGTTGTCCTCAGGAAAGGAAGTTGAGTGGCGAGAAGACAAAATCCAACTCTTCCCGCCACTCAACTTCCTTTCCTGAGGACAACCGTTAAAAGAGACGAAATATTGAATGTGAGCCCTAGTTTATGTATTTCACACGTGTTTCTCAAAGTTTTCAAAGTGTATAGTCCGATCGGATCTGATTTTATTTGAATGTATATATATATAATCAATGATCAAACCACAATAAGAAATGGGAAAACAAGACTAAGATCTTTCAACCGTAACAAGCGGTCTTCGTCAAAGTCAAAAACCCAACTAAACACTGAACTGATCATTGATTGTTATTTCACGTGTTTATGTGAAATCTTTTTATATATATATAGGTAATTCTGTACTTGCGAAGTAAGAATAGTGGCTTTGTTTGGCTTTCCTTCTTCTATCTTACAAAACTAAAACTGTTGAAAGATCTTAGTCTTGTTTTCCCATTTCTTATTGTGGTTTGATCATTGATTCTTATTTCACGTGTTTATGTGAAATCTTTATATATATATAGGTAATTCTCTATTTGCGAAGTAAGAATAGTGGCTTTGTTTGGCTTTCCTTCTTCTATCTTACAAAATTTTTTGGTCATTCTATGTTTTCTCTTTTCGCTTCTCAGGCTGTTATAGACATTCTTAAGATAAGAATTATCAATAGTCAAGATTACATTTTCTTCCTTGTTCTTGGGAATCAATTTTGTAATGTAGTTGTATATAACATGGTACATATATATATATATATATATACACTTTTTCGTTGGAAATACGATCCAAAATGGACAAAAATAGTTCAATATAGACAAAGAAACATAGAGAAATCAAAAGAACACCGTCTCTGAACCAGTGCGCTTGGTTTCCCTCTCTTATCTCTCCTGAAGACGGTTCAAACCGAAAATTAGAGACTGTAAGTGTGTTCTTTTGATTTCTCTATGTTTCTTTGTCTATATTGAACTATATATATATAAAGGTTTCACATAAACACGTGAAATAACAATCAATGATCAAACATATGAAATGGGAAAACAATTGACGATATGAAATAACGAAGACCACTTGTTACGTTTGAAAGATCTAAGCGTTGTTTTCCCATTTCATATTGTGGTTTGATCATTTATATATATATAATATATATATATATATATATATATATATGGGAAAACATGACTAAGATCTTTCAACCGTAACAAGCGGTCTTCGTCAGAGTCAAAAACCCAACTGATTGTTGTTTCATTGATATACCCAAAACCCAAATTCATTGATTGTTGTTTCACGTGTTTATGTGAAATCTTTATATATATATGTTAGTAAAAGTTGGAAGCAGTACTTCTGTATACATGCATTTAAGAAAGATATGTCCGCATTATTCTTAACAACTTTGTTTTTTGAATTTCTCGAGTCTCTGAAAACACTTCCTCAGTTCAAGCAAGGTTCTTCAATTCATAAAGGGAACAAGTCATAAATAAAATCACTTTTCGGGAACTTCATGGAACCCAAGAGAAGAACTGATATGCATGAAAGTCAATTCATAATTGACTAAGTGTAACCATAGGTTGAGAAAATGTATAGGATCTGAAATAGAACCAGTATTGCACCAGTATTTGATACTCTCTATTCTAGTTTCATCGCAAAGTTCGTAATACTTTAAAAATTAAAAAAAAAGGTATAATTGAAAATAATAAATGAATGTAGATTAATTAATTAAATAAATGTTTCCTGTTTAAATAAATTTCTGATTAATATTCTTACTTTGATAGTTTCGTAAACAAGACTACGAAATTTGTTTACGAAACATGACTTACAAAAAGTGTGTAAAGCTTTTGTTTATTTTAAACAATTTAAAAAGTTTTTAAAGTAAACTTATTGAAAGGAATATCGAAGATATTAAAGAAGAAAGCTAATAATTTATTATATATTTTTGAAAAAAAAATAATTCTTGCTATAATTTAGTATTGCTTTTTTGTATGAAAAAAAAAACAGAAAGTGTTCCTCGAAAGATTATTTCAAAATTATTCATTTGTTGGTCCAATTTCAAATTAACGGAATAGAAAATTCAATTTTTTTAATAAATTGACTAGGAATGGATGTTACTTGAAAATGTCAATGGTTTTATGTAAATAATATGTAAAAATGAGTTTGCACATATAAAATGATTGAGGGATTTTAATATTGTGAAATGGATGGTGGATGAAATAAATAGAAGAGGAGTTGTTCAAGTCAAATGCGTATCTGACACTGACCGTGTGGTCAGTGTTACCTGATGTTCATAAAGTTTTTTTACTCTAAATCTTTTTTAAAGTGATTAACCTGATTTTGTTTTGGTGCAGGTTCAACTCAAGGCTTGAGTATACGGAAGAAAAAGAAGGAGTTACAAGGAAAAAACCTGAGTCGTTTGATTCAGAAGACGGGAAGTGGGCGAAAACGCCGATGGGACAGTTTAATAGAAGTAGCGAAGACGGGAAAAGTTGGGAGACTGATAAGTGCCAGCCGATCAGAGGACTCGGTCTGCGGCAACGGAGGCAATGGGTCGGACAGCGAGAGCACTGCCTCGGCGGAGCGGGCCGCGAGCGAACTCAAGAGGAAGCGAGAGAAGTTCCAGAGGAGCCGGTACAAGGGGGATGAGAGCTCCAGCGCCGAGGCTCAGGTAGACACCAGGGGTCTGCTGAAGAGAGCCTCCAGCGTGCCTGTCCAGCACAACCCACCCTCGCCGCCCCCACCCAACGGCTCCCTGCTGCCCACACTGCCCCCGGGCATCCAGCCCGTGTCCGGCCACAACGTGCCCTCCTCCTGGCTATAGCAGTAACTCCCCCTGTACAGTCTCGAAAGAGCCTCCAGCGTGCCTGTCCAGCACAACCCACCCTCGCCGCCCCCGCCCTCACTGCTGCCCACCCTGCCCCCGGGCATCCAGCCCGTGTCCGGCCACAACGTGCCCTCCTCCTGGCTATAGCAGTAACTCCCCCTGTACAGTCTCGAGAGAGCCTCCAGCGTGCCTGTCCAGCACAACCCACCCTCGCCGCCCCCGCCCAACGGCTCCCTGCTGCCCACACTGCCCCTGGGCATCCAGCCCGTGTCCGGCCACAACGTGCCCTCCTCCTGGTTATAGCAGTAACTCCCCCTGTAACGCCTCCAGTCTACTGTCCAGCACAACCCACCCACGCCGCCACCGCATAAGGCCTCCCTCACTGCCCCCGGACATCCATCCCTCCTCCTGGCTATAGCAGTAACGCCCTCTGAACAGTCTCGAGCGTGCCTGTCCAGCATAATACACCCTCGCCATCCCCAACTAACGGCTACCAGCTGTCCACCCTGCCCCCAGGAATCGAGCCAGTTCCAGCCACAACGTGCCCTTCTTTTGGCTATGGCAGTAACTCCCCGTGTACAGTCTCGGGCGTGTCCAGCAACCCACCCCCTCCACCCCCGCTTAAATTCACCCTGCCACCACACCGCCCCAGACATCCATCCCGCCTCCTGGCTATAGCAGTAACTCCCCCTGTACAGTCCTGTATATTCCTGTACATAATCCCTGTATATTTATATTTTATATTTATATAACAAACAAACTATTTAATAACCAACACCGGCATAGTAACATTATTAATAAATGGTTATAAAAAATCCAGTTAAGGACCAGTCATCCAAAGATCCCTCTTGAAGTTAAACTTTTTCAATTTTTTCTAACTCTAAACCTAAAAAGATAAATATGATGCTATAGGAATTGACGTGAATAATAAGTAAGTCAAATAAAAAAGACAGTGGGAGAGAACATTTCATCCTACGATACAAAATAATACACTACACACAGTACTTTAAAGTCACAGTTACATATACAGTAAACCCTCGCTAGTTCGCAGTTCAGTTTTCGCGGGTTCAGTTTTTCTCCGGGTCCTGAAATGTTCAATTAAAAATTAAAAAATATAAAAAATATTCGACTGTAATTACAGTAAAAAATAAAAGAATACATAACTCGTAATGAAAAATTACAGTAGTTAGTATTACAGAAGAAAATATACAGGATTCTTCTTGTACGATCGAGAAAGATATCAAACAACCAGAGATTTGATTGGTCAAAATATATTGTTCAGTATTAAATAGAAGATTAATAAAGGCAATTAAAAAATAAATAAGGACTAAAAATTAATGAAAAATATTAAAACATAATCAATTGTAACAAGAGAATAATGAAAATATTAAAAAAATAGGCCTTTTCATCTATAAATTAAAATAAAGGCCAGTTATGATTTTTTTTATATTATTTACTTCCATTATTATTTACTGTACAATAGATTAAGGATATAATTCTGTCTCTCTTTCTCTCTTATAATCGGTAAAGACGTAAATCTTTACGTCTTTATGTTTTAAAAAAAAAACATATTTTTTATTCATTATTTCTTATTTTTTTTTTATTTTTCATTTTTATTTACAACACAGTACAGTATTCAGTAAGGTCAGGATTCTCTCTCTGTTAGAAAGGTCATTGTTTGAGCTTTAGAGGCTTTTATAAAGGCGCATTATTCGCGGATTTTCGCTTTTCGCGGGTGTCTTTGGTCTCCATTATCAGCGAAAAGTGAGGGTTTACTGTATAACAGGGCGAATAAGTTTAAGTTTTTACTGACTCACACGCAATGACAAACTAAAATCTACTAGCATGTCCTCATTTCTTTTCTACCATTCCAATTTCTTATTCGTACAAAATATATTCTACAGAGTTTTTTATAAATTACTTTTTTGAACAGAGTCTTTTACCATAAAATTCCACTTTTATCGTGAGAAAAGTTAAATATGATTTTGATAAACAAGAATCAAACCGAATTTTTTGGTATTTATTACTAATATTTGACACTTTTAATGAAAACATCTTTTCGTCAATTTAATTCGTTCTTGGTAGTTTTTGTTGTTAATTTATATAATAATAAATTAAAACGTATATTGTATTATTTGAACGCTTTTTCAGGTTATACAAACATTAAAAGATGCATTAAATATTAAATACGAGTATTTAAATAATAAAGCATAAATGCTTGAATGCTTCTTTGTTCCTGTGAATGACAACCATTTGATTTGAAACTGTGATTTACGAAGTAGCCTCCTTCAACTTCAACGTAGGTCAGAAAGAACAAATGTCTGTGTGTAATATCATAACAACTTTCTTGAAACTTAACTTATGTTTTTCAAAAACTTCTTGCTTTCATGACACATTTTTTAATACTTTTAAACGTGTTTAATTTATAAAAATAATAATGTATACTTTAATAATGGCAATGTAAGAATTATTTAATTATGCTGGTTCAATACTCATTGTTTATGAATTGGTTGATTGTATGTTATGACCACTTATTTTCTACAAATTCACAAACTTGGTACCTGTTTTTTTTTTTTATCATGTATTATCAACCTTTCGGCCATTCCATGAGAAAAGCACAACAGATCGATGCTTTTTAACGTGTGACCCTTTAGCCGCATCGGCAAGCTCGCTACACCCTCCTATATTAGAAGGGCTGCGACGAGCCATGGATGCGCCCAAGGTAGTTAGAGGTGGTTAGAGGTGGACGACACCACATCACACCACATCTTTTTCCTTTTTTACTGGTGCTCTACTAAATTGAGAGGATGAACCTTTTTCCTTTTTCCGATTGAATATACAAAGGCCAAAAAGTATTTTAATTCTTTTCCATGGAGCAGGACCGTTGAAAACAACGTATTCCCTCATTTTCTCCTCCTTTACTCTAACTATAGTACCTTTCTGAAACCCTCAGTTTCTTATCTTTTCTCCTCTCCAACTCCAAAGTTCTAATTTAGAATTCTGATTTTTAATTCTCCTTATGGTCAATTCCTTACACCTTCTCACCTCTCTTTAGCTGCTCTTGCACTCTGACTACAATGAAGATATTCTTCATGTGATTCCACTCCTGAAGCAGGTCTCATCTCATATCCCAATAACAACAGTTCTAAGAAGTTACCCAATCAGAAAATAAGTCATAGTTTGCCTTCAGAGCGATTTATTTCTCTCGCATATTGTTCAACTATTTTAGTAAGTTTTTGTCTTTTCTTCTGTTTACTTCCTCCCTGTAATATATATTTCTTGATTTATTTCCTCTCAAAAAAAAAACATGTCCATTCCTTGATGAAACATCCTTAAATATATTTTTTTTTTATTTACGAAAAAATATTATTATAAAACGTATTAAAAAATATATAATGAAATCCATTGCAGGGTAAAAAGCTAATGAAATGGTCTCCAGATATAAAAATGTTAATGATATAAACAACGCGTTTCGAACACGTAGTGTTCTTCCTCAGGCATTAACTAAAAAATACAACGACACCAGAGATTTTTTTTAGTTAATGCCTGAGGAAGAACACTACGTGTTCGAAACGCGTTGTTTATATCATTAAAATTTTTATATGTGGAGACCATTTCATTAGATTTTAACCCTACAATGAGTAAATACCACATAATAACTGATTGCACTACGTTAGAAGTAATGAAATCCATTCATACGTACTCATTAAAATAAAAAAGACCAATATTTGTGATTATTACACTGTAAATTAGAAGTTTTTTTTTTAAATAGTTATGGTCAAGCGAAGATTTGCTGTGATGAAATTGTAATTTTCAGTTAACTAAAACGCACGAAGTAAATCTCATATTAGGGCATCGTAAACAGGAGATCTCATAAAATAAGGATATATTTAATTGTAATATTAATCATTTGCCTGAAAATATTTAGCTTAAATCTAGCATTAATCTGTGTACAATAACTCATTTAAAGCTTACTTAGTAAAGAGATATTAATTTTTTTTTAAGTAGGTGGTTTTTATTCTAATTTTATGTGAATTACTGACATGGTTTAATTTTTTTAATAGCAACATAAAATAACTATCATTGTTAGAAAGACTTCCATTTCACTAGCGATTACTAAATATTTTTTTTTTAAATATACATTTATATTACAGTAAAAATCAGAAAACTTACTAACATCTTCCAACCAAAACAAGTGTTCTTCGTCAGATTCCAACTGATACTCAGAATAACTTGGACTCTGACAAAGACCGCTTGTTTTGATTGAAAGATCTTAGTAATTTTTTTAATTCCATATTGTGGTTTGAACATTGATTTTTGTTTCACGTGTTCATTGTGAAATCTTTATATATATATATATATATATATATATATGTGAATTAAACGACCACAATAAACAAATATATATTAGATACAATGTTCTAAGGCCTTTCGTTACAACATCATCAGAGAGCTAAATGAACTAAACATATTTAGTTCATTTAGCTCGCTGATGATGTTGTAAAAAAAGGACTTAGAGCGTTGTATCTAATATATATTTGTTTATTGTGGTTGTTTAATTCATGTTTTATATGAAGAAATATTGTTGATTATTAATTTTTCATACATATATATAATTAAAGTTACAGCTAGAGAACACAAGAAAAAGGACTAACACTCACGAATCTCGATAATTTCGGCGTCTTGCCGTCTTCAGGAGAGAAGAAAAAAAAGAATATAAAAAGGAGAAGGAATGAAGGAACGGAGACGTTCATTATATTCATATATATATACAAATTTAAAGTTTATCAGGATTGGTCAGTTCTTCAGGTTCAAATTAAACTCTCATTGCCAAGGTTATGGTTTTTATTTAAAAACTTTTTCATAGCCAGAAGTATAACATTTTGAAACAGAAAAACTAAGTATTACATTAGAGATTATTTTACAAAAAAAAAAAGTGTGTGGATTTCAACAACTGTCTAGTTTGAAAGAACATATGACACTGTGTTACGTTTTCATTCAAACTAGATAGTTGTTGAAAACCACAGAATATTTTTCTTTGTAAAATAATCTCTAATGTAATACTTAGTTTTTCTGTTTCAAAATGTTATACTTTTGCTTATGAAAAAGGTTTTAAATAAAAACCGAAACGTTGCCCATAATAGTTTAATTTGAACCTGAAGAACTGACCAATCCTGATAAACTTTAAATTTGTGTATATATGAAAAATTAATAATCAACAGTATTTCAAGAAAATTTCATCTTTTTATTACACATTCGATACTTTTATTACCGTTATAATTACTGTTATTATTATTATTTTTTTATTGCTCTATATAATATTTATTTATATATGACATCTGACAGAATAATCGTACAAAAAAACTGGGACTCTAACAGATTTTCTGTTTTAAATCATACTCACAAATACTGATGTTTCAGTGTATATTTTAAAAAAAAAAAGAAGTTCTTAGTCTTACAAAACAGAAAAAAAAAACAAAAACTAGGCATCCATCAATAAATATGCAAAGAAATAAAAATATACTTTAGAATGTATGAAGTGACACAAGAAAAAATAAATGTATTAGCCATATGAGGAATTACAGAAGTAAGAATTTGTTGAATGTCGACTTTTATAATATTGAAGGACTAAAATGTTAAGTGTACATAAATTCCAATAGCCTGATGTTAATAAATCTATAATTATTAAAGTTAACACTAGCGCAGTCTAGCGACTTTAACAAGAAGTACAATAATAAATTTCCCATCTCTTAAGAATTATAGATTTAACAACTTATATTTATTCAAACATATTATGAATTCATATTAAATACCTAATAAATATTATTTAAAATATTAGAATTAAATTTTAAACTGATTGATCGAATTGAATAATATTTATTCAAGTGAATTAAGTTTACTTGGTAATAGATTTATTATATATAACTTTTTAAACACTCACCAATGTTTTTATATATTTTTTTGTTTTTTTTGCAAGGTTACATTAGTGTTGATTTTGATAACATTAACTATATGAACATCAGAATACTGGAATGTCTATAATCCATTGGTAACATTGGTAGTCCATAATTAATATGCAAAAGTTCATAGTTGTTCTTCACTGAATTTTTACTTCTTTAAGTCTTTATACCCCTACTAATTTTTTTTATGTGTATCACTCCACACATTTCAATAATTCATTTTTTTTAAGTGCATAATTCATGACTGATGTTCAATTTTGTTCTCCTCTCTTTTCTAGGTCTGTGAAAAAGGGTTTCAAATAAAAACCGTAATATAGGCATTGAAGAGTCTGACTTAATTTAAATCTGGAAAACTAAACGTGTTTCGGTTTTATATTTTAAAACTGTATGTAATTTTACGGAACATGAAATAAAAAAAGAATGTCTAATAAACTAAATGTCTAATGAATAAAATTCCAGTTAACCTTTCAGATAAAAGTTCTTAATAAAAAACGTAGGCATGATTATGATGGCCAGAAATTCACTATTA